>JAQJVL010004030.1:0-50804 GCA_035578905.1 Stictocephala bisonia
ATTTAATTGCTTTCCATTCCTCCGGTAATTTATTATAAAATGTTGGCCCACATATGAAATTAATGTCTTAAAGTGGGTTGTTCAGTGGGAAGGTATTTCTAATAGTGATGATTTCGAGTACTATATTTGTGCTTCTGGTTTTTTCTTTGAATGAAATAACATTGTAAACGTAAAAAATAAATTAAAAAATAAAAATAATGTAAACCGTCATAATTTCAAATGTTTGGAAATGAGATCTACAAGATTCATTATATTTTAGATTACCCAAGGTCTTAGATAATATTTTAGATTATTACAATTGCACGTTTTTGTATTTTGAAAATAGTTTCTGTGAAATGTGAACCCCTGCAACAAATTATCTTGTATCTAAGAATAGATTCAAAATAACCAAAGTAAACTAGCTTAGCTGTTTTTCATTTGTTAAATCGCTTATCCTTTGGATTGCAAAGCATGCAGAGCTTAATCTACTTTCTAATTAATTAACCTTTTCCCCTCGGATGGCCAACCCAGTTGGACATTTCGATTTTACCACCAGCTCGGTGAGTGTTCATCTAAATGTGTCCTCTGAGATCGAGTATCCAACTCTGGTGGCCACTACTATGTCCACGCTAAGATCGGGTAAGTTTTAGTTGCTTTGTCCGCTGTGATTGGCTGTCCAACTGTGATGGCTGGCTAACTGTGATGGCTGGCCAACTGTGATGGCTGGCAATGATTTCTCTATGCACTCGGATTTCCAACTCTGTTGGACACTTGACATATGTTTTTGTGTTTTAGATATGACTTGTTTGAGCAATATTTTAAAATGTTTAACAACCGTTTAAATATGTCGGGATTATATTCAACCAGCTGGTATCATCCGTTTCTGTTTCTGCTTTGTGTAAACATTCTGATTGTGTGTCAGAGTTTGGCAGTGAGTCTAAGCTATCTCTCGATTTTATCCTTGTGCATCATGAGTGTTACCGAGTGAAATTTGTTAGTTTAGTGTGTTTTATTTGTTGTTTAAATAGTTAATTATTGTAAATATTCTATTTTGTTGTAAAATACTGTATGTATTGTAATTGTAAATAAAGTTATTTACTTTACGTTTTAGTATCCAGGTCTTTATCATGGCATATTTTTCTAAAATTATCACACTCAGCAACATTTCAAAAACAGATTTATTTCATACCTAAATATTACAAAACTTGTAATTCCATATGTTTCATTAAAACTTTTTTATTTTAACCAAACTTGTTTTTATTTTATTTAAAACAGACAATAAATATTTTTAAGAGGCAATTATTTAATATTATTGTTATATATGAAGTTACTTTGTAGTTTCGACAGCTGTATTAAAATACAGAATTATTATAATTATTATCATGTTTTGTTTTGGTATGTATGGTAAATAAATGTACTCAGTTCGTAATTAACTATTTAGTAGTTTCTTTTTAAAATTTCTATTAAAAATAATAATAAAATTTTATAATTATAAACTGATTATACTCATATGTCACTTATATAATACAATTCTATACATACCTTACCTAACCTACCTTACCTCCTTGGCCATTGAAACCCCAGTTGGTTTTTGGCCTCGCCAACAATGCCTCTCAATGCTCTGTTCTTTGCTGCCTCAGGTGTAGTCCCCAATTTGTAAATATCTTTGAGGACCTGATCTCTCCATCTAAGTCTTGGCCTGCCAAGAGGTCTTCTACCGTCTGGGTTCGATCGTTCAATATAATTAATAATGGAGGTATTTTCTCGCCTCCACACATGTCCAGCCCACCTTAGTCTTCTACTTTTCACTAATGCTACTATATCTGGGTGAGTGTATATTTCTCTTAATTCTCTGTTCTTTCTTATTCTCCAAACATCTCCTTCGCATACTGGACCAAACACCTTTCTTAATACTCTATTTTCAAATACAATAAGCTTCTTCTCATATTCCTTTGTCAGTGTCCATGTTTCAGCTCCATATAGTAACACAGGGAGGACTAGTGTATGGTAGATTTTGATCTTAGTTTTCCTAGACAATATTTTGGATTTAAGTAATTTCTCTACTGCCCAATAGGTCCTAGAGGCTAAGACTAGTCTATTTTGAATTTTGTTTTCCTCTTTTATGTTTTGTGCTAGCTTTATGCCAAGGTATTTAAACTCTTCGACTTTTTCAAATTCCCACTTGTCCACTTTAATATTTTGTGTTCTATTCATTCCCTGTCTTCTGGTTATATGCATATATTTTGTCTTATCCTGGTTTATTTCTAATCCCACCTTTCTGGTTTCTTGAATGAGCACTTTTGCTAAATTTTCCAGATCTGTTCTACTTTCAGCAAGAAGAGCAACGTCATCCGCAAAAGCTAATACATTTACTTTTGATCCAACATAGATCCCAGCTCTTAAATCTTTTGTCTTCCTGAGTGCATCTTCTAAGACTAGGTTAAAGAGTAGAGGGGATATCCCATCACCTTGACGAACTCCTGTATTAACTTCAAAGTCCTCTGTATATTCTCCATTTACCTTCACTTTACATCTTGATTTATCAATACATATTTGTGTCAATTTTATAAGCTTATCTGGGATGCCAAACATTTGCATTTTTTCATACATTTTCATCCTATTTATGCTGTCATACGCTTTTTGAAAATCTATAAATAATAGGTGAACATCCTTATTAAACTCCCAGTATTTTGAGAGAGATTATTTTATGGCAAATATTTGGTCTATAGTAGAGCGACCTTGAACAAATCCTGCTTGGTGGTCTGTAATATTTTCTTCTATGAACTCTTTCAGTCTATTTAAGAGGATTTTTGATAGTACTTTATATGCTGAACTTAGAATAGAAATACCTCTATAATTTTTGAACTCTGTCTTATCACCCTTTTTGAAAATAGGTGTTATTAGTGCTTCGTTCCAATCATTGGGTATTGTTTCTTTTCTCCACACTTCTAATATTAATCTATGCATACAACTTAATAGCTCTCTTCCACCAATTTTGAATATTTCAGCCGGAATGCCATCATTTCCTGGGGCTTTATTGTTGTTCAGTTGTCTTACGCTTTCTTCCACCTCTTTAAGCGATGGTTCATCTACTTTTGGTTGCACATGTTGGAAAATTAATTTATTTTCATCTTCTGCTCCTTCTTCTTTGTCAGGTCTTTTATCAGCATTCAGTAGTTGCTCAAAATATTGTTTCCATATGTTAAGAACATTTTTTCTGTCGCAAGTCAGGTTTCCATTTTTATCTTTGATGCTGTCTGTTTTTGGGATGTATCCCTTCTTAAAAAATCTTATTGATCTGAAAAATTCCCTTGCGTTGTTATGAGTACTGTCCTCCTCTGCTTTTCTCAGTTGGTCTGTGATATATTTACGTTTCTTCGTTCTTAGTTTTCTAACTACCTGTTTGTTGAGTTCTTTGTACTCCTCCCTATTTTCATTACAGTTGTTTTTGAGAACATCATTTTTCTTTTTCTTCCTCAACTCTATTAAATCTTCGCAACTGTTGGTGAACCAAAGTTTGTTCTTCTGTTTCCTTTGTATTGGTTTTAGTTCTTCCTTCGAAACTTCTGTAATAATTTCTTTAATTTTCCCCCAATACTCGTTAACATCATTAATTTCAACAGTCTGTTCTTGTAGTACCTGAAATCTGTTTGTTAGTTTAAGTTCCACCTTCTTTTGATTTTCTATGTTTTTCAGTTTAGATGTGTCCCACCCTACTTCCACTCTATCTTTTTCTCGTTTTTCCCATTTCAGTTTTTGTCTTATCTTAACGAGTACTAAGTTATGGTCAGTCCCACATTCAGCACCTCTTAGGCTTCTCACATCAAATATGTGTGTTTTATGTCTCTTGTCTATTAACACATGATCAATTTGGTTTCTCGTTCTTCCATCAGGCGATACCCATGTTTCTTTGTGTATGTTTTTATGTGGGAATGAGGTGCTGCTAATGTAGAGATTGTTTGCACATGCGAGACTGAGAAGTCTTATTCCGTTGTCATTGGACATGTCATGTAGACTCTATTTTCCTGCATAATCTCTCCAAATATCTTCCTTTCCGACTTTAGCATTGGCATCACCCAATGTAATTTTTATATCATAATTAGGGATGTCATATATCATTTCTTCTAACTGTCCATAAAATTCATCTTTAGTTTCATCTTCTTTATCCTCCATTGGAGCATACATATTAATCACAGTCCTGTTCTTAAATCTACACCTTAGTCTAATCAGGCACAGCCTTTCATTCACAGCCTCAAATTTATTTAGAGCTTCCAACCAAGTTTTTTTTTAATAGGAAATCCAGTTCCCACTTGGTGTATTCCATCATCTCTTCCGCTGTAGTATATAGAATATTTTCCAGAGTTAATTATACCACTAAAGGGCCATCTTGTTTCTTGGAGAGCCACTATGTCCAAGTTGTATCTTTCTAGTTCATTGCATACAATATTGACTGCTCCTGGAATAGCAAGCGAGCGAATGTTCCAAGTTCCAAATCTTAAGTCCGTTGAGCGAATCCTATGTCGTTTTCCATTTAATCCGGTCTTTTCCGAGGCATTTTGTTGACGGTTCGTAACCAGAAGATCTTTACAAGGTAAGGTGGTTAGCCCTATGCTCAACCCCCAATATGAATGGAGGACCGCACCTACTTATGGTCAGCGGGTCCAATGGACCTAACCGGGAGAAATGCTATGCATAACTCCCGACCTCTCCCCTATCCGCCACCCAGGGGACGCTCCGTATACGCAAAAGTAGGATGGCGCACGGTAATTCTATAATTTAATTGAAATGTAATTCTATACATTTCAATTAAAAATACAAAATTTGTAATTTAAAAAAAATAGTAATAGTGAAATAAAGTTTTAAAGAATTATTCTTCATGACTAAAAATGTTCAATGTTTTTTATTAGTGTTTAAAAATATATTACACTAATAATATAATAAGAAAAACTATATCATGTAATGCTCCGTATTTTAAATATTCAATACAAGTTTTCAGATTAACATTTAAATTAAATAAGTTGTATTTAAACTTTAAAAACCATGTGCAATCACAATAAGGCTGAATGACTACAAAATGGGTTCCGACCTGGTGAGATGAGAATGGGAGAGTGACATGCTGCCGATCTCATAAATAAAGCAGCCATGGCCAACCCAGGTGGCCATCTGACCTTACGGGTCACTAGCAGGTGTTAGACTGCTGAGCTGACGTAGAAAAAAGTGTGGCCAACTGTACTGGACACTTGATCTGAGAGAACATTTTTTAACTGACAGTTCCGAGGGAAATGGTTAATTTGTACATCCCAACACAGTGCTTCATCCACAACTACACCCAGAAAATTAAAGTGTGCTAACAAAGTAATTAGATTACAGTTTAATCTTGATAATCCGACAGTTAAGGGACCGACGGTGTGTCGGATTAACAAAAACGTCGGATTACCAAATGTCCATTGTAATTCACGAGAATTATGATTTCTAAGATAAACTGAATGCACTACGTACTCCCTTTTTAGAATTTCCGCGCTATCAGCCATGATAAAATGAGGCTGACAACACAATTGAATAAATGTAAGCAAAGAAATTATACAACATTCGTACAGTAACACAGTAAGGTTTATTACATACAGTATTAAGTGTACAGTACGTCATCTGATGTGGCGTCGGACTACCAAACGTGTCGGACTAGTAAATGTCGGAGTATCAAGAGTGTACTGTATTTAAAAATTTACTTGAATTGGGCTAGTTTTATTTTGAATAAAATAAAAATTTAAAATCTGGGGTTTTTTTTAATTTAGTGAAAGTTTGTAATATTTTAGCCAATTCATATAAGCAATTTGAAACCTGTTGGGGTAAGCTATCATTGTTTTGTGATTTCACTAGTGCAGTAGTGCCATCTGCAAACAAAACAATCTTTTTTGTATGTTGAGGATGATAGCAATACTTTACACTGCTACGAAAGGTTTGTTGTGTCACTGAGGTTGTAATTATGTGGATAGTTGGAAAGACTTAGTGTAAATGTTGTTAAATTATTAATGTCATATAGTACTAAGGATATAAGTTAATGGTAAACATACAATTTATATAATGATAATAGTAAACATTATACAAAATCCAACATAGTTATTTATCGTATTTACTAATTTATTGCAAAAGACATTTTCATTTTATTTGTCAGATATCATTTTTTAATTACAATGCACGACTTTCAATTAATTATATTTTCATATTTACTCACAGACAGAGTTACTGCATAGTTGATGACTACAGCATTGGCATACACTGATGGGTCAAATTTAGGATTTGCAATTTTTGTAGTGAGGTACATGCGGAAGTTAGGGTCGTAATCCACTTCTTTGTCGCCAAGCAGCATGAACGTTCTTCCACTCTGCGCTGTCAACAAAAGTTTGTCAAACATTCAGTTTATCATTTTCATGACATATTTGACTTTATTTATATTATTACTGATAATGATCTAACTAAAATATGCTTGTAGAATGCAATAGCACAAATTCACTTTAGTTATCTATCAATTAATTAAGTTCTTTAAGAGTAAATTGTTTTCATTTGAAACCTTTAAGACGTAATGATGTCTTGGAACGTCATGAAATCACTAGCCTAGAGGAGTAATATTTTGAGCACAAAAATGATGTTTTGGAATAAAAATTAAAACGGTAATTTTTGTTTGAATTTTAACCAGTTTTATTGTAAGGTATTAAAAATGGCACGGTTTTTAAAATAACTCAAAGAAAAAGCAATTAACAAACATGTTAAAATTTTTTGTTTTTATGAAATATTTGAACACAGGGATATACGCATAATGCTGCATTGCTCGTATAATGTGTCTTTTCGCTATTTAGCATTTATTGTAGAGCTGTAGCACCACTTTTGAGGTTTCCTATTTTGATCTCGAAGATTCAGTAGAGGGGTGGGAAATTATGGGCAGTTAGGCGTAGCGGATGTTTATCGTAGCTTGGTGCACCTGAGTGCGGCATGGCCTTTATCTCTCTTGTTTTATAATGACATTCAAAGGTTCAGTTTGAATTCTGAAAATGCAATTTAGCTGTTGTTGTTGTTGTTCTGATTTTGTATATTTGGAATGCATTCAACGTGGTGAATCTCACAAATGAAAAAAAAAATTTCTATACCATGTCGTAGTATTTTCTTGTTACATATTTCAACAATATTATCATGTCCTTTTGTCTATGGCACCCATGTCCTTATTGTATTTGATAACAGACTTAGGTTTTTGTTGTTGTTTTGCACTGTTTGTTACTGATAATATAGTTGACTTGGCGAGAAGACCTATAAGACCGTGCACGCAGTTGTCTTGAATGACTCCTCCCACGGACAAAGTCCTGCCCAGCTCTCAATTATGTGAATTGTCACTGGAATAATACTTCCTCCTTCCCAGAAATTCATTTCCTTGCTTCTGGAAACGGTTACATGTATTCTAGAGCAATAAAAATTTGTTTGGTAAAAAACATACATATGACGTTCTATAACGTCACTACTCATTTGGGCCTATATCAGACATGATGTTCCAAAATGTCATTAGTCTTTACATGCATTGTTCCATACTCCTGAAAGAGTTAAAGTCTTCATTTTAAATTTGTTTAGCCTACGCCTGCTAGTCTTGAAGTTGTTCTTAACACGTATTAGTTTTCATCCTCGTATTTGTGTGAATTTTGATTTTCTTCATTGGCATATATCAAATCAAAATACCGTCAAGGCTTGACGTTGACAGTGATTTGAGGTGTGCTTTGACAAAGTATAAACAGAACATCGAAAAACTTGTCAAGGACAAACAATACCAAATCTCACATTAAAAGTGCAAAAAGCACTCATATAAGACTACATAATTGAAATCTCGCAACTTCATATATATGTGTATTTGGTTTTATAATTATTATTTTTATAAAATAAACAAACAATATTTTGTTTAGTGAAAGATCAAATAAAGTTTTGTATTTAAATTTATCTGGATTTTAATTTTGCATCCCAGCTATAGCTACCATAGGTTTAGCAGTTCAGTTTCATAATTTCAGTGTACTACAATTTAATTTACCAATTATTAACTGGAGGGGAGGTGTGAGTTATCTTCAGTGCTCAAAGGGGGGCGCGAGTGCTAAAATGTTGGAAACCACTGATATATAAAATGTAATAAATTCACTAAATATTAGAAGGTTTTAGTTATTAGAAATTAAGCCTACATTGTTCTTTTGTACTAGTACAGAGTCTCGTCACTGCCAGTTATGGGTTAAAATACCAAGTAAAAACTTGTATTGTGGTCATTATATGTAGTCTGAAAACAAATTCATTACAAGAATGTACATATATGTTTACTTACTTTTGATTACTTTTTGAAGAATGCTATCAACAACTGGATCTATGAAATCAACATCTTGGAAAAGAATTGGAAATCCATATTTGATTGCCATTTCTAGATGCTTTAGGAAGTCTGAGTCATTAAAAGTTACTGTTTTCAAGTTGAAAGGTTCTTCTTTCTTTCTTATCCAATTCAGAGCCTGGGAAAAATGTTAAGTACAGTTGATTGATAAGTCATAAAATGATAGTTGAGAAGTAATTTTTTTGTTTTATTAGTACAAATTTGTCTAAACTGTGTCTCTCACAGGAATAACATTCATATGCATTACTTAACTATGTTAATGCTCATCATACAATGACAAGTAATATTCTCTTCAAAAAATGAACATTTTCTTATTAGTTGTCATACAGGGTAAATATACCCTGCTTGACTGCAATAGTACGAAGTACCAAAAGTTTTCTCATGCCATTCTATATACCTGTTGTTGAGGGTCTATGCATAGAGGGAAGCGGCTGGCTCTGGTGGTTAGGATACCATTTTGCACTGAAAGCTCATCCGGAGGTAAACCCTCGGAACTCCACCTGTTCACAACAACATTCTATGTATTGTCACATACTAAACTGTTACTCTTTTTCTGTGATTTTTAATTAGGTAACTTTTTGTCTTACCTCAGTGCTAAGGCCGTATTTTCGTTTTCACCATATGTAAGTTAAAAACTTACCCCAATGGCTAAACATTTTTTTTTCAAAAACTTATTTTTGTGATTGTTTAGTGTCAATTTATTACTATCAGAAGTAGTCTGTATATGTGGAAAGCTCAAAATAATTAATTTTTATGTATGGCCGTCTAGTCGGCCATCAGCCCCTGGCGAACGACTTTGCCAAACAATTAATGTCCAAGACTTTTTTTGCACCACCTTATTTTGTTATAAACTAGTTAGTAATATAAGGAATGAAGTAAAAGAAATGAAAAAGATAAAAAAACTACTACTATCAGCTCCATTTCTAACATTTTTTCACAATCAGTCTAATCTGATATAAATGTTTCAAAACATGCTACAGAACACAATTCAGGTTGGTCATAGAATGTTGATCACTAGACGGCCATCAGCCACTGCCGTGGACAACCGCTTGGCCGACTAAGACGGCCACGCAGCCACTAGTGGTTGGACGGCATGGCCGACTTTACGGCCTTGTAGCACTGAATGTGTTAATTTCACAAAACATCAATCAAATTAAAACTAAGCTTATAATAATAAATGTATTTATTGTTTTCACAGGTATAGTTTAGTTTCACAGGCAAAATTATTAATCACAATAAAAAGGCACATTTTATGAAAAATAAATTTAAAAAAACTTAAATAACTAAAGAAACACAATTATAAATTAAGCAACTAAATAAAGTACTCCAAATTATATAAAACATTCTTGGTTATAATACAATAATATATAATACAACCAGATATAGGCTAAATTATTAAACATAAGATTAATTTTTATTCAAACAGATATATTCAAAAACCAAAACAAACAAAAGAAAACATACATACTGAAACCTGTGAAAAACAACTGCAACCCCAACAGACCAAGGGCCCAATTATGGGGGTCGCATGAAAAAAATATATTAATGATTAAGACCTCCATGCCTGTACAAAAAAATAACGATACTTAATTTCTAAAATTAAAGAATTAGAAAATCTTTACTCTTCCAAACAATGCTCTTTGAATACATTATTTTTTTTTCAAACAATAAAAAACAATCCAAGGAATGAATTTAAATAATTAAATTAATTGAGGTTGAAAATCCTAATTGTTCCAGCAACCCTTCAACGTATCAATTCTTTACATTTTGCTCTGAACACTGCCTGTGACGTGTGCACATCTACACCACCAGCTATGGAATTAAATAATGTGATAGTGCATTTAGAAAGGAGTTAGCATGAGTTATAAGCTGTGTCTGTTTAACTTATAAGGTTAAATACAAGTAGGAGGTCCTATGAGTCATGAACGCTTATGTTTAGAAGACACAGTTTGGGCCTCAAAAGCTTTATTTCAACTAATAATGGTTGTTTTACTAAGTTTAAAGTGTTATTTATATGAAAAGTTACTTTTAAATAGCCAATTAACTAACTGATCACTGGACACTATTTTGTTGTCGACAATTCAAGACATGAGACCACCTACTTGATCCATGTTTTCATTATTATTTATAAAATAAAGTTTATTTGACTTAAGTAAATAAATAAATAAAATTTTATTGTCATTAGGCCAATACATAGCAATAGACAAAGTCAATCCTTAATACTGATACTAAAATTAAGTACAAGTAATGTACAAGGTACAGCATCAATATACAACATAAAAGATATATATGCAAATTAAGTAACAACACAAGTACTACCCAACTGAACATGAAAGCAAAATATTAATGAAATAGATACAAAGTTGTAGTTTAAACATATTTATCATACTAATTTTAAGTACAAGATTACTGACATACTATGAACAAGATCAATTTAAACCTGACTAACCATATCACATTCATAAAATTCTTTTAAGTTGTAAAAGGGATTACAAGCGAGCCAATCATATAATTTTGTCTTAAAGGTATACAGAGGTAAATTTTGTAATTCTGCTGGCAGCCTATTAAATAGTTTATGTCCAATAACTTCATTACTGTTTAGAGATTTAGACAACCGGTGATAAGGTATGTAGATATGGTTTTTGATTCTGGTATTGTGAGAGTGTATACTATTTCTAAATTTCATCTCTGGCATCTTAACTTTTATATGAACTAATACAGTATAAATATATAGATTAATTATAGTTAATATTCTAAGTTGTACAAACAAAGGTCTACAATGAGCCTTGTGTGGAGCACTAGCGACAGCTCTTAAAGCTTTTTCTGTAAAATTAAAATGTTACTAACATGACTTGAATTACCCCACAGTATTAATCCATAAAGAATGATACTTTGAAAAAATGCAAAATAAGATGATCTAACAAATACATCAGGTACACAGCTTTTTAGACTTCTCAACAGATAGATAACCCTAGACAACTTACAACTAATAAATATTATATGCTGTTCCCACGTAAGCTTAGGGTCAATATGTACTCCTAGAAATTTTACACTACACAAAGAGAGAGAATTTTGCTCATTTACATTTTTCAGGCTAAAAGTTAGTTCTTGAGTCTTATTTTCATTGAGTAAAAACCCATTAGCTTTAAACCAATGAGATGCTTCGGTCATTGTATTAATTGTGAGAGTTTTAAGGGTGTTAACATCATTATGAACATTTAAAAAGGTGGTATCATCAGCATATAATACAACATGAGATCCCAAGTGTTTTGGAAGGTCATTAATCATTATCAAAAATAAAAAAGGTCCAAGGACAAACCCTTGCGGGACACCTGTTTTAACTTGTACTTTTTTGGACTTCTCTTTTTTAACATAAACAATTTGTTGACGGTTAGACAGGTAGGAACTCATAAGTTCCAAGCTAGAATTTTGTATGCCATAATGAGCTAATTTGTTTAACAGGATTTCATGGTTAACACAGTCAAATGCCTTGCTCAGGTCACAGAATGATGCATGAGCAAGGCCTCTATCTTCAAATGCCCTATAAATAATGCTAATCATGTTATCTATTGCATCAACTGTAGATCTATGCTTCCTGAAACCATATTGAGATTCACTTAACAATTTATTAAATTCAAAATAACTACATAACTGCAAATATATTACTACTTCAAATATTTTGGCAAAAACAGGTATAATAGAGATAGGTCTATATGAAGATGGTTTGGCTTTTTCTCCTTTTTTGTATACAGGGACTACCCTGGATATTTTAAGCTCTGCTGGAAAGGATCCTTCTAATAGACATTTATTAATACAAAAGGTCAGAGGTTCTGCAATGCTATAAATTACTTTCTTCACTAAGTTACTAGATAAGCCATACACATCTACACTAACAAAGGACTTGAAGTTTTTAACAATATCAATAACTGTTTCAGTAGTAACTTCTGTAAATTTGAATTTTGGTTCCGGGTAGATGATAGTAACGGGACAATTTTTAGTAAGTATGTTGATTGCTTCGACACTGGGCGTAACGATGGAATTACAGATTTCATTAACAGAGTTTATGAAATAATCATTTAAGATATTAGGATCAATTGAAAGATTGTGGGTTTTCTGTGTGTTGGTAACATTACTAATTAATTTCCAGGCAGTTTTACGTTTATTGTTTGCCCCTTCAATTAGTTTGGAATTATAGGTCTTTTTGGCTTCTATAAGAGCTGCTTTGTATCTATTTCTATACTTAATATAGGCTAACCCAGAAATGTTGGTCTTAAATCTATTGCTTATATCTAACATAGTCAACAGATTCATTTTCATGGAAGCCAGTTCAGGAGTGTACCACTGGTTTGATAAATCTTTCTTATTCTTTCCTAAATTATTATTATTGACTTTACACCTTTTTGATGGTGTGCATAGCTCAAATGTGTACATAAAACTCTGAAAAAAGTTTTCAAAAACAATTGTTGAGTTAAGGTAATTTAAGTTATTTGGTCTGTTCAATGGAATAGACCAATCAAATGCAGCAAGTGAATTTATGAGATTATTAATCTTGTCTTTGTTCATTGGCCTAGTCACCACCAACTTTGAATTTCCAGGATTAAGATTTTTAGAACTGTATTCATTGTTAAGCATGACTTTAAACAGTATTGGCTTATGGTCTGAAAAATGAAAATCTGTTACTAAAATTGAGTCAAGACAGAGTTCTACATTGGTAAAGATATTATCTAAGCAAGCCTTATCTCTAGTTGGTGCAGAATTACAGTAATTCAAATTAAATTGTCTCAAAAGGCAACATAGTTCCCTTACACTATTTTTGTTTATTGTAACATCAAAGTCAGAATTGATGTCACCTCCTATTACAATTTTATGTTTTTTATAGACTGGCCTATTTAAAAAAATAAATAGACTCTCTAATTTATCCAAAAATATTTTACAATCTCCATTAGGTGATCTATATATTGATACAACAATTAATTTACAATCACTCATTACGAGTCCTGTAGCCTCAAAATGGATTTCTTCACATAAAAAACCTAAATCTAGCTCTGTAATAGGTGATGCAAGTGAATCACTTATGTAAATAGCAACACCTCCTCGAATATGTTGTTTCCTACAGTAACTATTCACTAAACTAAAATTATCAATACATGCATAGGGTATAGCAGGCTCAGTATACCAGTGTTCATTTTAACAAATAATATTACAATGGTTTTCATTTGCAAAATCACTTAAAACTAGTTCTTTTCCTTTTAGGCCTTGTACATTTAGAAAACACATTCTTATAGTTAAGTTTGAATTTAGATCAGCACTGCGCAGTTCACCTACTGTTGCATCGACTAAGCTTACGTTATCATTATTGACTGGTGATATGTGACTTGAATCTGACCAAGTCTTGTTCTCAACACAAGGCTCGGTCAGTCCAAGCCATTTCCGGATCAGATCCTACAATGTGTTGAACAGATGTTCCTACAGAATTGGCTACCTTATTTGTCTTGTTCAATGTAGGGTAAGTCCGGGATAGATGGACCACCGGGTGAGATGGACTAGCGGCGTAATTTTAAAAATCGCCACGTAAGCGCTGTCGTCTTGCTCAGCGTGGTGCATTTTGTTACAGAAAACGTGCTGTCTATGTTTCGCAGTTCTATTTGCTGTTTTTTTGGAGAAAGAAAACATTGTATGTTTTGGTTAGTAGAACAGTTTGTACTTATAGTTACATAAATTTAGTTTTAAGACTTTATTTTGTCTGAATCATGCTAGTGTCTTAGCTGCGTGCTTAATAGTTGTGTAGGTGAGAAAATAACATATAATGGCCGCCGTACGCGGTAAGGGTATAGCGTCGGCTAGGTGGTCCATCTCACCCGGCCGATCGGGTGAGATGGACCAGTAATTTTCGGGAGAGATGGGCCACTATTTCTTAATATGGGAGAGACGGACCAGTAATAAAAATGGTTAACTATTAGTCATTGTTGGTATTTTTCTGTTGCAGAAAAATGCCAACTGTGTATAAGACGACTGGTACGAATGGGCGAGGTGAATGGAAAGAAGATGGGTTGCTAAAAGCCATGAATGCGGTAAAGAACAAATTAATGGGAGTGAATGCGGCTGCTAAAGCTTTTCACATTCCTAAAACTACACTTAAAAGAAGCATAAAATTACAGAACGTTTCTAAAGGTACTTTGGGACCTCCATCAGTTTTAGGTACTGAAAATAAAAACAAAATTGTGATGCACATAAAAAAGTTGCAAGACAGGGGATTCGCGCCTTGCAGAGACTCGGTTAGGTATATAGCCTTTGAACTAGCCGAGAAATTAAATATTAAGCATACCTTTAATAAAGAATTAAAACAAGCTGGATATGACTGGTTGAATTCTTTTCAAACCCGCAACCCAGACGTTGTAATAAGAAAAGCAGAAGGTGTGTCTGTTGCCCGAGCAAAAGGGATGGACAAGCAAATCGTGACAGAGTATTTTTCACTGCTTAACAATGTTATGGAAGAAAACGATCTTATTGGGAAACCAGGTCATGTGTATAATACGGATGAAACAGGTTTACAGCTGAACAACAAACCTGGCTGTGTACTAGCTATTAAAGGCTCAAAAAATGTCACCTCAGTGACGTCAAGTGAAAAGGGAGAAACTATTTCCGTTATAGCCTGTGTCAATGGCGAAGGCACATTTCTTCCACCTTTCTCTATAATGAAAGGGAAAAATCTAAAGCAAGAATTCATGGATGGAATGCCACCTGGTTAAGTTGTGAGAATGTCGCAGAAGTCTGCATATGTAAATAGTGAGATTTTCCTTGACTGGTTGAAAAATCATTTCACCCCTAGGAAACCAGCGGAAAAGGTGATGAGTATCCTTGATGGTCACACATCACACACTAGTTGTTTGGAAACCTTAGAATTTGCAGAAGAAAATGACATTATTTTAATGAGCCTACCTCCACATACCTCCCATTGGTTGCAGCCTCTCGACCGTTCATTTTTTAAGTCATTGAAGAGTAATTTTTATGCTGCCTGCAAAACGTTCATGGTTAACAATCCCAGTAGGAAGATTAACCGTCTCCAGTTTGGAAAACTTCTCAACACAGCCTGGGCTAAATCAGCAAGTGTGGAAAATGGTACAAGTGGATTCAAGGCATGTGGAATAGTTCCAATAAATCCTGATGCAATCCCAGACTATGCATATTTGACTGAAAATATGTCTACAACCACTGCAAAAGCATCAGAGTCAGAAGTCAACCGACCAATTCAAAATCTAGCAGTCCCTGGCACCTCAAAAGGTCATCTTAAAAGTAATAATTCTGCTTTGAATTATGTAACTTCAGAGAGCAGTAGGACTCCTACCAAAGGCCATCCTAACAAGCCTGGGATTTCGAAAGTGACTCCTCCTAAACTTACACCTACAAAACTATTAGAAGAAATATCTCCAGTGCCTTCAATTGATAAATATATCAATTCCAAGAGGAAGGCTAAGACAGTATCGAAAGTATTAAATTCGGCTGAAAACATTGAAGCTTTGAAACAGAAAGAGGACGAAAGAAAAATAAAACTAGAACAGAAAGAAGAAAGAAAGAGAAAATCAATGACAGACCATAGTCAAAAGAAGAAACAGAAAGTAGAAAGGAAAGAAAGAACACTTAAAAATAAAAACCTTGAAAATGACATTGATACTTCTTCCGATGAAGAAGTATATGAAATAGCTGACATTGTCGAAGATGACAAAATTTCTACTGATGAGTGGGACGAAAATGAATGTGTTGGATGTGGAGAACTATATAATGAAACTAATAAGAAAGAAGATTGGGTTTCGTGTGTTTCGTGTTCTCGTTGGTCACATGAAGGCTGTACAAGATATGAAGATAAATGCGATTACTGTGGCAAAAGAGAAACAATGCGTAACAAAAATCAATTCAATGTTAAAAAAAGTATTAAGAAGTAAAAAATGTAAATAGGCTATCATATCAAATAAGTTGTATTTCTGTTTAAACTACTCATTTATCTGTCATAAAATACAATTATATTTAACTTTACTTGTCTTTATGTAACCCTGAGTGTAATTAATTTAGCGGTCCGTCTCACCCAGGTCACTGGTCCATCTCACCCACAAGGTACGGGTGAGATGGACCTTCATTAGTTTTTTAATATAATTAATAACTTTTTTATTTACAATTATATTACTCTAAAAGCATGTATTATTGAAGTTTATATGATACACTATATATACAGTATAAAAAAATGCAAATAAAGTCAAAACAAAAAAAGTTGTATGCTTAAGAAAAAAAGTGGTCCAACTCTCCCGGAATTACCCTATCTTTAGTTGTAAACTGAGTAAAAATATTCATATTTATGTGCCATTTAATAACTATAATTAATTATACAAGTGTTGTTGTTGACTATCAGCACTGATTTTATAACTTACCAAAATTATAGGCAAGCTTTTGATAACCTGTTCTAATTCACAGAAAACCATGGATTTATATACATATATGTAGCGCATTAAAATGATAATAAACTATTGTGCCTTGAAATGAAATTCTGAGAACATTGGTTTGTTTGTATCTTTAAAGTTTGATTACTTCTTTACCAGGACTCTAAAATACTTTTAGTACTTCTATATTGCAGAAAAGCTACAATTTTCCACTATAGTGTTGACTCTGAGTTAAAATAGTAAGTACAGCCCAATAATACAACCATCTTTAAGTTCCGACGTCTATAAGAGCAAGCAACTTAGAAATTGTTTTAAAAATTATTTTACTATTGTTTGAAAAAAAATTAAAGCTCAAAAGAAAAAACTTAAATATTTATCTACGAATAGTAAGCATACAAATGAAAACTTTTTTGTGAATTCAACAAAGAGGCCTAATATGTAGTTCTAGTTTTTAATAATTATCTAATTAGGATTAGCTAATGAATTTCCAAAGAGCTAATTAAATTAATTAAATTGAACGCATAATTATTTAAAATTTATCACCAAACAAAACCGATTGTGGTATACTTTAGTTTTAAAAAACTCAGAGACAGTGTATATAGACTATTTACAAATCAATCTATTTGTAATAGATGATAATCTATATTTACAAATATAGCACAAAGCTTAAACTAGCATGAAAATAAGACGATTCGTTTCACACACAAGGAATAGAGGAGAGAAAGTCTATAATGCAAACAACAAACATTAACCCTAAACATATGTACTGATATCAGAAACCTTCAGAAGCGGCCTGTAAACATCGGTTACAATACTTTGGAGTGAAGTCAGAATCATTGGAATTTAGGTTCTACCTCAACCCACCATAAGCCATATTCATCCTGTGGTTTCTTGGCCATTGCCATGGCAACCAATGTAAAAGGACTGCCTTGCTGCCTTGTTCCATATTGGGCCGCACTCATGCTCTGTGGTAACTAAACATTATGTTTGCATTTTGTATAATCGAATGTTATCTTAACAGATTAATTTAACTATTATATTATTAACTATACAATACTAAGTGAGAAAACAATATTATAAATAATGTGGAGGATAGTCTCGTATTTGTATGAGTTTTTATTGTATTCCAAATATGACTTTATGTGCGGTAAAACCTTGTACGCCGGGCTGTACTTACTCCACCCGACTACACGGCTGTAGTTACACTGTTCAATTAACATATAAAATCTTTCATAACAGGTTTATTTATTCTTAGCTTTAATCAGTTTGAATAAAACTCAACACTGTAATCAATTTCCTAATCGTATAATGATTTTAAAAAATTGAATGTTTACTTGCTGATTTGAACATCATTGCTGAGCTCCATCTCAATACGGAAAGGTTCAACTAATGGGATTGTTTTAGAACGCAAACTGCTCAGCCAGTTCTCGTACACCATTTCCATACGGAACTCCCAGCTGAAGGGTCCAGTGTAGGCCATGAAGCCAGCACTCAACAGACAGTTACCAATGAGACAGTTTTTGGCTTCATGAAGACGATTCAACTCCAACGCCCATCTGATACCAACATAATACACATTTACAAGTCAGTTAGCAAGATTGAATATCTTAACGCAGGGACTGTTTGAAATATTAAGGATTTGTGTTAGTATGTTGTTTTTTATTTTATTTTCAATTATTGGCTATAAACAGGAGAATATTGTTTGCTAAAATTGTGATAGAGTGCGAGTATCTGGTTAACCTTTTAACATCAATAAATCTATTTAAATAATAAGGTGCGATTTCTGATCTACTGCAAGGCTTCATCCTTATGAAAGTTATTTAAAGTGACGGAAAAAAATTGCAAAAGCCAATGAGTACTTCAGATGGATGCATGGGCGCCCGCAGAATATTTTCCCAGGGGGGGCAAGGCCACCGGGGGGTCTGGGGGGTATGACACTTTACAGTAAAAAAGTAATTGTAAAAGTCAAAAATGTTTTAAAGTAATATGTATTTGCTTCAAAATGAACTTAGGTGTGACATGATCTGAATGGATGTAAAATATTATGACTTGAACAAGAATTGTACTCTTCTCTTATCCATTCCAAAAACATTGATGGTCTTTTCTATTAGCTCATCTTTTTGTTGTTTTACTGTGTTCCTATGAACAGACAGTAGACAGAGGCCGGTAAGCCGATCGTTTGACATGGTGCTCCTTATCCAAGTTTTTACTCGTCTCAGAGTGCTGTAAAGAAACATAACAGTAAACGTTTTAAAGATATAAACCATTTTTACTCCTATAAACGAAATTAACCATTGTAAACTAAATTTCTGCCAACTACTGGTATACTTGACTTAGTATATATTTTAAAAGACTATTATGCAGAAATGGAATAAAAAATAAATAAGTTAGACCTATAAAATCTAAGTAAATTTGCATGCAATTTAAAAAACATTTAACTATTATTCTCACCTGAATGACCTCTCAATAGTACAAGTTGTTGGTGGTAAACACAGTGCAATCTTGAGTGCCTTAGCAACTGACGGTAAAAAGTAAACATGTTCGTGTTGCAGAACATCTATAGGGTGCATTTTCTCCAAGTCCTTATAATCAGCTGGTGTGTTTGCCCACAGGTCATACCATAGGACTGATTCGTCCTTAAAGTTGTCTAACAACTTTCCATACATTTCAGCAATTTTTACCACAGAACTTTCGTATTTTTCTTTGGGAAGGGCTTTCATGACTTTTGGATGCATGTTAAATATTTCAAAAGCAGGTTGGTTTTTTTCTGAAAACCTGTCACTCAAGGATTTCACCAAAGAGTCTAAATATGGAAGAAACACCGACACTCTAAAATAATCATTTAAGGTCTCAGATGGTTGGTTTGATCGATGTATTTGTGTTCCACCAATGACTCGTGGCTTTGTGAGAGTAACACACAGAGCTGCAGCATTTTGTTCGACGGTCAACATTATTTTGGCGAACTCTTCTACACTATTTGTTCTGTCGCTTTTAAAAATTTCAGCTAACCTTTGTATGTGTGTTGAAACTTTTAATAAGTCAACACTTGGACTTTGCAGCATTTGAGTTACGATTTCAAGTTTACTGGAGTACACAGCTATTACTTGCATACATATTAAGAATGATGTTGTTGTTACAGCACAGTGGAGTTGAAATGCTTTCTGCCTTGTGTCCTTATTTCCTTCCATAGATAAGTTTTCTAGAGCTTGAGCTATATCAACAAACTGTTCATTGAACTTTCTTATTGCTTTATACTTTTCAGTCCATCTGGTTTCACACAGTTTCTGCAGTGTCCCAATAACCGCTCTCCTCTCTCCATTTTCACGAAAAAACTTAATAACCTCTTTTACTGTTCCAACAGTATTTCTAACTTGTGGTAGCCTATTCAAATCATTGACGACTAAATTGAGCTTATGGCTAGAGCAATGGAAATACAGAGCCATAGGAAATTTTTCATTGATTCTTTTATGTACACCAGTAATATGACCAGCCATTGTACTACATCCATCATAGCCCTGTCCTACAACGTTATTTAAGTTTAAACCCCATGATGTTAATGTAGAGATGATTGCACTTGCTACATTTTCAGCACCCAAACCATCCTGTAAAGGTGTAAAACCTAGGAAATCCTCCTTGATACATTTGTCGGAGGTGTCAAAATATCTAACACCAAGGGACAATTGTTCCACCCCTGAAATATCCATTGTCTCGTCAGCCAATATGGAAAATATTTCATTTGAATTTATTTTACCAATCAGTTCATTTCTTAAAACATTTGCGCTAGTTTCAATCAACTCATTTTGAACTCGATGGGATATGTAGCTGGCATTTTTGGGCCCATGTTTCAGATAGTCTGCTAAAGTAACATCTCCAGACTCTTCTCTGAAACGCAAAAGGTCGTTAAAAACAGCATGCGTATCTTGTTTTCCTCTTAATGGTAGATCGTGTGTAGCACAAAAAATTATAGACGAAACAATAGGTTTCAGTTTATTTCTGTTTGATTCAATCTGGTGAGCTAACCCTTCATTGACAAGAACATCGACACTTTGCTTTTCACCGTCCATAACTGACAAGAAATTACTAGACTTTTCCACAGCCTCGCGGTGCCATTGCGAAAGAGCGTGAGATTTAGCATATTCATGAAACTTTTTATAATTATTGAATGGGCGTGTGATGAATCCACTTTGATAGCTTCCATGGCTAACACGGGGCTTAAATAAAACACATGACTTGCAAAGAGCACCTTTTCCACTTCGGGAGTAAGCTAACCAAGGGTATGTATTATACCATTCTCTAAGAAATGGGCGCTTTCCTGCTATTACATCATCTTTAAAATTGTAGCTTGAATCAGGCTTCCATGGGTTTGTTAACATTGAGTAAATTACATAATTATTTGTTGGGATATTATCAAGGCTTACCGATATCAAACGAGTCGTTAGTATTACCTTTTATATTAGGTATTAATGAGGTGGTATGTGCAGAAGTCGATGGTTGAGAACAATAATCTGCTTGTAGGCCTACATCAGCAACGTTAATGTTACTAGTGTTTACTGAATGTTCTGCATTACTGCTGGATGCAAAGTTGATACAAACATTGTCTTCTGTTAGATCTTTACACTGATTATCGTTGTCAACAGCATGTATGACGTGATCGGTTTTTAAACGTTCATTAAAAAACTTTCTTATGTCCATTTTAAACTCTCCTTTAGCTAACAAAAACACAATATCGCCAAATGAAAATTAATTTCACTTCTACACTTTATCCGTGAATATACGACTTAACACAACAACAGCTAGACACTGACTGACGCCGACGCTGGGCCGGGTGCCTACCATAGACTAAGTATCACTAGCTCTTCAGTGTCTTGCTTATTGTTGTCAATTACGTTGTTTCTTTCGCTATAATAATACTAGCATGCATGAATACTAGGGTTTGGTTATTTATGTAGTCATGTTTTTCGTTAACGTAACCTTATCCCGGCGTTTATGCGGAATTGCCGATATTTATTCATTTTGGACAATCTAAATTTTTCAAAACACTAAAACCTGACAAAAATTTATGCGTAATATCCTGATTCTCAGGGGGGGCAATGGCCCCCCCTGGCCCCTACCTGTGGGCGCCCATGGATGGATGATAGAACTTATCAAAAGTACCAAGTACTTTCCTTATAAAAGAGCTTAGATTTGGAATTGCAGGCAAGATTATTGTTAATAAAAATATTAATATTCAAATTTTATATTTCTGATGCCCGATAAGATAGGACTAGTTGGTTTAGGAACAGTCATATGTTCGTCAGAAAATATTTTATTTTTGTGTTAAGTTGTTTATCTTAATCTTCAATTGGTCGTGTCACAGGATTTTTTCCAGTCCCACCTTTTTTACCCAGACTGAACTGGTTTGAGGTATTCGTCGACCGGGTGAGTCAACAGCTCTCTCCCCTACCCTTCCACAGTGGTTATTTCTATTCCTGTCACTCTTTGATCTGTGAAATGTTAGTCACAGATGTCTTGCTGATGACCTAAGCTGAACTCCATACACGTATATTTGTGCTGCCTAAGTGAACATTAAAAAGTCCAATATTTCTACGATGAAGTGTGTGTATAATTTTTTTAAATTTATGTAGAGCAATAATCAGAAATAAATTACATTATTCTTATTTTTATATATTATAGTTTATGTACATGTGTGAAGCTTATACATCCTTAGATTGTTGGAGTTTGGTTTCTACGGGCCCCATGAGAGAAACGATTGTCCAGTATACAAATTACTAAATTACTGAAATTGTCGCTCCAAAATCTGGATGAGTTTTTCAAATCTACAATGTCTTTGAAAATATGGAGGTTTCTATTGAGCTGTCTGTAATTCAACAGTGCTAATACATTGCGACAATTGACTCCATTGTGAGACATATTTGAGTTTTTTAATGAAAACTGAATCAACTATTTGGGGGGGGGGGTTACTTTATGTATGAAAAAATTAAGTTAACTGACAGCTCTTACTTCGTTAAGGAGTGGTTCTCTTCACTTGCTTACCCTTCCCTCCGAGGTTCTCTCTATACCCTTTTGTATAAAAGTTCATCCTGCTGCCATCCCCCAAGATAACACAGTTTTGTAGAAAACCCTATAAGTCTACTATAGGGGATGCAAAGAAGTAAAATTATATCAGAGTTATTAAAGATGACCTTAAACATTTTACAATGAAAATCACATTGGCCAAGCTTTTGTGTCATGTTTATGTTTTTTGTATCAGCTGTTTTAAATAAAGTATAGAAATTAATTGATACTAATGTTACTCACAAGGAAAAATTAAAGAGGCTGTTTCTATCCAATAGGAATGGAATTTTGACAAATCCTTTCTTAGTGGATCTCTTTGATACAAAATCTAACTTCCCTCTAAATTTCATCAAAATCTTGTTCAGTGGTTACAGAAATATTTTAATTAGTGAGTACATAGTTATATATTAAGACTAGTCAACAGCTCTTGCTTCGCTACAAGGTGGTTCTGTACGCTTGCTTACTCATCCCTATGTGGTTCTATGTAAAACATTACATCAATATAAACCAACTAATGATGGCTTAGCCCTCTAAAGTAGTAATAATCAGAATAAGGAGTATATTGTCAACATGAGACTGAAATACATTAAATTACAGCAGGTGACAATGAAGCACAACTTGTAATTCAGAACATATTCGACTATCTGTAAAGAACTGGTCAACACACAAGATACATTCTTATCTAGAAACAAAATTAAGAACTGAAAAAATTAATTTCTCATTTCATACTTCCGAATACTCACCTAATGCATATTAGAATATATCCACAAGATGAAGTGACTCCCCAGCATAAAATTCGATATAGCAAATAAAAATTTGGAGGATAAGTGAGAAATGAAAAAAGTACAGCTAGAAGAGATATTTAATAGAGTACTGTCAGATGAGCTTATGTTCAGGTGTTTGTAGTGGTGGGAAGTACTGTGGGACAGTAGTCAACTACTGATGAATAAAATATATTCACAACTAGACCATGATATTGATTGAAATGAACCTTTGTCTGACACAAGTATAATACACAAAATATAACGTGGATTCCAAATAAGTACATGATGTCCAGACTAACAATAAAAATGCTATCTTCAATTCACATATAACTGGTAGAAATAGGTAATTATAAAAAGAGTATCCAGAGAATTCAACTGACTATTTACTGACCCATAATATTGCTCTTTTTCTATTTTTACAGATAAAATTTAAAAAAAATAATAAAATAAAAGACCATTATCAGCAGGAAAAACATACTGGAACAAACAACAGTTATTTTGAGCAATTACTTGAAGTATGAAATTAGAATTTTCTCAGACTAACTCGTATTTACTCATATGTTATACTACTGTAGAAATAATAACAAACAGAAAGAATTTTAAATTTGATCTACTGAAAGTCAGCTTAGTTCTAGTGACATATAGAACTAGTGATCACAGAAGAAAAGTGCTATTGACACTACCAAGCCTCATGTTGAAGAGAATGCTCCTACTGTGTGATAACTGTTGTTTTAAAAAATAATAATACAATACTTTTGCTTAGTTGAATTTTGTAATCTGAAAAGGAAGCATCCATATCTTCCAGAAGATCCTGAGGATTGTTTGTTGTTGTTGTAGGTTATTAATAAAATTTCATCTCGCACGTCTTCCACGTTTAGCCCCTTTGTGGAACTCGGCCTGCGGCCTCGTAAGGGAACTTGGCCTATGGCCTCACGAAGATGCTATGCTACAGGTCCCTTTATAAAGGGACTACGAGCATAGCACTTGGCCTACGACCTTGCAGGGGAAAGTTTGGCCTGCGGCCTCACTAAGGCACTCTGCTACAGTCCCATTTGTGGATCTCTGCATGTCGCCTCGTGAGGAAGATCGGCCTCGCCAGGATTCTAAAGCAGAACAACAATGAATTTTGGTTTTTGGGGCAGTAGAGCCGATAAACATTGTCTTTTCTAAAATCTGATCATATGAGGGCTGCTCAATAAATACATAGACTGACGTCATAACACAAAATTTATTTTATTGAGAAGTTACATGTCACGATCCCCTTAAAGTACTCCCCTCCCCAACGCACACACTTATTCCAATGGTGTTTCCACTGTTGGAAACAGTCCTGGAAATATTTTTTTTGTGGTGTCCTTCAACTCCTTCGTCGAATTTTCCTTAATCTCAGGTATTGTCTCAAATCTCCTTCCTTTCAAAGGTCTATTGAGTCTCAAGAAGAAGTCACAATGAGCTAGGTCAAGTGATTAGGGTGGGTGGGGAAGCACAGGTACAGTAGAGTCTCGAAAACTCGGCCCTCGATAACTCGGCAGTCCGGATAACTCGGCCGCACAGAGAGGATTAAAATGGAAAAAAATTTAAATGTAAAAAATTAAATTATTTTGACCTTGTAAAACCAAAATACTACGCAAATGCGATAATATTGAATCTACGAGTGTATTCCCCGTGCGAGCGGGCATTGACCTTGAGCGTCAATGTGTAACGGGACAGTTATTTCCCCCTCCCGTCACCGTCGCCGGCCGCCATATTCCTGAGTCAGTCTCGCTCGTGCATTCTCAGTCCAGTCCAGTCCTCAGTCGAGCGCAAACCAGTGTAGAGTGTGCATCACAGTGGTCTGCTACATACAAGTCAGTGCGTCGCACAACGTTTATGTACTGTTGTTGGGAGTTAGTGGATTGTGCTGTGTTAGTGTTGTTAACTCATCATGGCAACTACATCTAAAAGAAAACAAGTAAACTTATCAATGGAACAGAAGTTGTGTGCATTAAAACGACTGGACAAAGGAGAAAGTGTAAGCAAGGTGGCTATGGATTTCGGGGTCGGCAAAAGTACAATCGGGGACTGGAAAAGAAAAAGAACAGAAATAGAAGCGTGGTGTGCTAAGCGAATTTGCAGTGAAACATTAAAAGAAAGAAAAAATATGAAAGAAAGTGAATTCAATGAAGTAAGTGAGGCACTGTACCTATGGTTTCGTCAAGCTAGAGAAAAAGGAACCCCAATTTCAGGACCGATATTGCAAGAAAAAGCAATAAAATTGTATGAGCTGTGTAAAAAGGAAGGAGATCCAGAATTTGTAGCAAGTACCGGTTGGCTTGACAGGTGGAAGAAGTGTTACGGTGTCAGGCAACTTACTGTATGTGGTGAAAAACTTTCTGGGGACATGACGGGTTTTTTAAAATTCAAAGACCAATTTTAACAGCTTATTGAAAGTGAAGGTTTGACAGGCGACCAAATTTACAATTGCGATGAAACGGGGTTGAATTTTAGACTCTTGCCAAATAAAAGCCTAGCTTCGAAACATGAAAATTCTGCTCCTGGATACAAGAGAAGCAAAGAACGTGTTACCGTCTTGGCCTGCTGTAATGCAACAGGGGATGATAAGCTAAAACTGTGTCTTATTGGTAAAGCTAAAAAGCCACGTGCCTTTAAACATATTGATGTAACCAGTCTTCCTGTGTCATATAAAAACCAGTCAAATGCATGGATGGATGGAGTAATCTTTAAAGAGTGGTTTTACCATAGTTTCGTACCTGCAGTTGAAAGACACATGAAACTGAAAAACCTCCCAAGAAAAGCACTTCTTATCTTAGACAACGCCTCTTCACAACCAGACGCGGATGAGTTACAAGATGGTGATATAAAGACCATGTTCCTGCCCCCCAATGTGACTGCACTCTGCCAGCCTATGGACCAGGGGGTTTTAGCGGCTTTAAAGAAGATATACCGCCGCAAGCTGCTGTCACATATTTTGGATACCGTTGAAGATGATCAAGATTTGGTGAAAAACTTGAAAAAAATTGACTTATTAGACGTCATTGGATGGCTTGCAGATGCATGGCGTGAATTACGTCCTATTACGTTGGTACGTTCCTGGAGAAAACTACTGGACAATGAAGGAAATGAGTTTGCTGAAAAACCTGATGAAGAGGATTCTGGCCTAGTGGACTTAATAAGACAGGTTCCTGGTTGTGAAGATGCCAATGACTGTGACGTAACAGAATGGATGGAGCAGGACACTGGAGAAAACATTCTTTCGGATGCGGAAATTGTTGAAGTTGTAAAAGGAAAAGAAGACAATGAAGAAAGCATTGGTGACTCTAATGAAGAGGATAAAAGCAAGCCTACTGAAATAAAAATGAGTCACAGCGAGGGACTGAAAGCTGTTGAAAGTGCGTTGACGTATTTTGAGCAGCAAGGTGCTTCGGCAATGGACATCCTGTTTCTCCGTCGTCTGCGTGACGATGCCGCTCGCAAGAGGGCCAGGTGCGAAAAACAAAAAACAACAAAACAATAATTTACAGGGTACAGAACTGTATTTGTTTTTCGTATTATGTTTGCAATGTTTCTATGTAGTGTTTAAATCAATTTAACTTCAAATGTTAATTTAATTTTAAATTTAAGTTCAAATTGATTTTTGTATTCCCTTATACTATTTATGTTAAAAAACGAGTTATAAGCATAGTGGTCTATATAGGTAGGTAAGTTAGGAATAAGTTTTTGTTCATTTGGTAGTAAGAAAAAAAAAATTAAAAATAAAAATGTAATAAATTTTGTTATGTTAACTGATAAATACCCTTGAAAAATGTGCTGTAAGTCGTTGATATGTCTTGTTTTATTTTTATCTCTTCTGTTAGTTTGTAATTAATTATGGACTTAGTAATCTGCATTATTTCTTATTATGTTTAGGTTATTGATAATATAAAAATATATTTGGAAACTTTTTGCAGTGATAACAATATGGTCACAATATTGTCGTTGAGAAATCATATCGTTCTTTTAATTTTATTCTATTAATATATTATAATTATTAGTTATAATTTTACAATATTGTTAATATTTCATGTAATTTCATGTATTTCACAAATGTAATGCCTTCTGTGGTGTATTTGACGAATAATAACATGATACATATAACCTATCAAAGGACTTTTATTCGTTTAAACCTACTTTTCCCGATAACTCGGCATTTCGCTAACTCGGCCGCCATTGGGTCCACATTAGGCCGAGTTTGCGAGACTCTACTGTATCGAGTATTTAGCCATAAACTCACGAGTTCTAAGGGGTGAATGGGCTGAATGATGAAAAAACCAGTGACGACTCCTCCACATTTCTGGTCAATTCCGCCTGATAGCGTCTTGCAGATGTTTAAGAACTTCAATATAGTAGATCTAATTCACTGTGGAGCCTTGTGGGAGGAACTTATAGTGCACAATGGCCTGAGCATAGAAAAAACTGTCAGCAACACCTTCACATTGGAACGAACTTGGCGAGCCTTTTTTTGTCTTGGAGATGTTTGCCCCACCCACTGGGACAACTGAACCTTTGTTTCAATGTCATAACCATACACCCATGATTCATCACCTGTAATAATCCTTGACAAGAAGTTTTCATCTTCTTCTGAACGTTCAAGCAATTCCTCAAAAGTCTGCACACAATGAGTTTTTTGTTCATCTGTTATCAGTCGTGGATCAAATTTTGTAACAACGCGGCTCATCTGCAATTTTTCAGTCAAAATCTCATGACATGACCCAACTGACATTCCACACTCCTCAGCAAGCTCTCTGACAGTCAGACAAGGATTTTCCCGAACCAGGGTATTGATTTTGTTGACATGTGAGTTGTCAGTTGATGTGATAGGCCGTCCAGGACGCTCATCATCTTCAGTCAACTGACGGCCATCTTTAAAACGTCCTTGCCACTTAAAACATGTTGCATGCTTCATAGCAACGTCACCGTAAGCCGTCATGAGCAAATCAAGTGTTTCACTCGCCGATTTGCCGAGTTTAACACAAAATTTCACAGCAACTCTTTGCTCATTCAAATCGCACATTGCATAATCCGCCAAATGAAGAAAACACACTTCACAAATAACCTTGTTGCTAAACAACCAATAATGATTTAAATCTACTTATTGCCTTGTATAATAGTAATGAATATAAGAATACCTTTAATTTGATATCCCACTTGGGTGTATTAGTTTGACATTACCCACTTTTGGGTTTTTGAGCATATTTTTTATTCGGGAGGGGGTAGAGCCCTTAAATGTTGTCCCTTCCAAAATGTAATGGTATAATGTGATTTGGGAGATAAATACATATAGTTTGATACCCTTCTTTCTGCTAGAAGTCGATAATGGTTCATTGTTGTTTTTTATGCTAGAAGTCGATAAAACGGGAAGTTTAGGAGCCTCTGGGGTAGAAGTCAGAATTTTCCCAGGGTTCAGACTGGTGCTGATCGATATCTCGTGGTCAAAAACTCCCCAAAAATTAAAAAATTAAATATCCTTAAATCAAAAACAAAATTGTCCAGGCGTGGCTTGTTTTAGATAATAAGATATGATACTTTTTAAAACATGGATATACATACAAAAGAAATGTACAGTTTGAACCTTCATATAAAACATCCTTAAGTTGCACCTTATAACTTTGAGCCTGAGACACAAAACGTTTTTTCAATCAGATTATTTACCAATGCCACCGTAACGGCAGTGGCATGAGGGAGTATATTGGGAGTTACACACTGGATGGAAAAATTAACCATCGTTTCATTAAAAACCATCAGTAACTGTGCAAACCACTACTACCACAACATCAATAGTTTTTTTCTACAGATTATACAGTGGCATACTAGACCAAATACACACTTAACGGTCTTCATAGCTGTTATTTTTTGTGTTAATTTGCCATTTGCAATTTCTGTGAAGTACATTAATTTGTGTAATTAATTTAATATAGCTCATGATGAGATTGACAGCAAATTACTTATTCATTTAGTTCAAGAAAGGACCCTTATTTGAGATAAAATATTTAATATATTTAAAGACAAAACACAACAAGGAATGCATGGCGTGGAGTCTGTTTTCAATTTAGAAATGATTTTGATAACTTAGAGGACATTAGAAAGAATGAATTTGATAATCTCCTACCGGTTTCTATATCTAAACATCATTTGGTTAAGTTGGATTAAATAAGGTTGGTTTGGTTAAACTAGGTTAGGTTCAATTTTATTAAGTTTGTTACGTTAAGTCAAAATAGGTTAGGATGGATTACAGGTTAATTTGGTTAAATTAAACTAAGTTCCTAGGTTCCAAATTCATCCGTTCTTTGATTAATTGGATAGTCCCAAAGGAGTCCATTTCTTCATTTCCTTCTCAATATACGTTAGAAGAGCTAAAGAGCAAGAAAGTACTTTCTGTTCATTTCCAATTTAATAGGTTAAATAGATGGGCTTCATTTATAATATCAGAACCAGCTGAATAATAAAATAAAATAAGAGCTGTTTCTTGATGACGCTACTTTCCTCAAGAAACAGCTGAGTCGGCATAGGAAATATAAACAACATATGTGCAATCGCTAGACTTATTTGCTAAGAGTTCTAACTGTTTTTAACCTGTTTTGGCCCATGCCCCATCGCATCTCAGGAGTGGTCTCCTGATGATAGGAGGGGGGAAGGAGGGGAAGGACTGGGTTTGAATTCCAGTAGGGGCGCAAAAAGGTGACTGGTGCAATTGCATTAGAACTAGAGCCTATACGGCCCGACATGTCTCAGGCTCATAGATTAGAGAATGGTGTGGCGACATGACAGAATAGCGGTAGCATGCTTTTAATGTAATGTTAACTGTTTAGTCAACAGCTACATTTAACAACAGCTAACAATCAGTCACCACAACAGTTTTGGTCTTTTTAGCATGTTTTAAAAGTACTTTCCCTAAAGATTTTTTTAAATTTAATTACATAAACGGCGGTTTAAATAGGCATTTAAGAGTTGTTGGATTGCATTTCAACTAAATGAGAGTATAATGCAAACTAGAGTTTATTAATAATCGCAATATGGCATTAAAACGTCTGAAATATTACAGTTGCCAACAACATGATGTCCAAATTATTTATATTTTTAAGGTCCATCTCTAAGTACATTATGATACATAAGAAATTGTACAAGGCATTTATAAATATTTATGGCTTATTAATCTTAGAATGAAACATTACCATAACAACAGATCTTACCTCTGGCTCTCAGAACTAAGTCCTGTAATCAGCTTATCTGCAGCCACAAGACGCCTCTGCATGATGTCTGTCTCCTCTTGAATTGCTTGTCTCTCTTCCATCGCTACTTTGTATCTATCATTCAAGTCTTGGAGTATCTTCTCTACCTTTGAGATCTCTTTGTTAAGATTATCGAGGTACCGTTTTGCCTAAAATAGAAATTTCAGTGTAAATAAAATGTGGACTGTATTTATCTCCAAACAATTTTAAAATTGCCAGTGGCCTTCTCCGGAGTGTTCCGACATTATTGCAAGATAACGGCGTCAAGCAACATCAAGAGCGGCTGTTCCTTGTATGGTGATTGGTAAGGGATCCCATGCGTGTGCATGTCTGTCTGTGCGTATGTTGGCCATACTTTGCTCTGTTCTAAAATAATATTCTGAAATTTAACACTGAATAATAAAGAATAATAATATTTATTTTTTGGGGTTAAGTGGAAGAGAGGACTTTATAGTCCAAACTTTGTGCTTAAAAAAGACGATTTTCATTTTATTTCAGATTTATCATGCATTTGTTAATCTTCCTACGACAGCAATTTTATATTACAATACATAATATCTATAAATTGGTTATATTTTCCAATTCGTAAATGTTACGTTTATTATTATGTTTTGGAAGGTGGTTAATATTTAAGTAATATGTTCATGTGGGTCTACTTGTGTATGGTACAATTGGGTTAACTCTGTTTTACTCAGTTCTGTACAGGGACGTACCCAGAACCTAATTTTGGGGGGTGTTCAATCAGGGGGTCTGAGCAGGGCTAGCAAGTGGGGGGGGGGGACGGACCCAGGGCTACTGCAAACAGGGTTATAGTGGCGTTGAGTCTTCTGACTATAGACGAGGGAAGGGGCACGTGTGTGACGTCACTGATCTTATTCGCCATTCTCAGGAATGCCACAACTATTAATGTAATATTGCATGATTGTCTTTAAGTCTCTGATGTTTTATTAAAACATTAAATTATAATAAAATCTATAGCCTAGTATTTCAATCTGTGTTTCATGACAAGCATACAATATATAAACTAAGTAATTGTTTTATTGTAATGTTCAGTAAACTCTATGAGAAAAAAACCCTTGTAAAATTAAGGACACGAACAATTCAGAATACGGTCAAATGTTTAATTGTTGGTTTTCATAAAAAAAATGTTAAGCATGAATGTTGTAGATATTTAGTTAAATTAAATCTTTTAATCTATACACCATTTGTTTCTTTAAAATTTGTTTAAAAATTGGTTTCATTTTATCTTGACTCTGGTTCACCTATAAACGCCTATACAAAAACTTGTTATTTTGTACAATTATCTAATTACAATGGTGTAAATATATTTAGTAAAACAAATATCTGAACTCATGCAATGAAAAAAATACTGTTGACTTTAAAGACATTTTCAAAATTTGTCGTAATTTACGACATACTAATAAATTGTGCAGACTTGTAAGATAAGGTTACGAGAACAATATAATGTATTAAAATTAAACGTATGACAAATGTATGATTCTATATTTATGAATTGTAATTTTTTTAATGATGAAGTGCTTTCTAGGTTTGAAATACTAATATACATTAACATGGTATATAATTTATACACACGGAGAGAAGTTTAAAGCATGCCTTTAATATAACTTATTTATATATAAATCAATCCAACTCTTCTTATTTAATATAATCCATGGTAACTAATCAACATACGGTAGAAAAATTTGGGGGGTGACACCCATGCTTCTAGAAATCTTAGTGATATTTAAACAGAAAAAGAAATTAAGATTGCTTACTTCTGTGCCGTTGCACAGTTTCATCGTCTCTAGGATGGTCTATTCTTCTTCTATGTTTATTTTCGTTTATGTGTCCTTGTGTGTTTCATTCCGTCTGTCTTTCCCTGTCAGCCTCCTTGTCGTCTTTCTTGTTGATTGCCATTTTGACTTCTGCCTTCCTTCTTTGTCATTATGTCTGGCTAAGTTTTAATTGGTCTTCGGTTCCAAGGTCTGGGAGGGGAGGTGGATTGTCACCGGTATTACCTCCAACTTGATGTCACCTGGGGACGGTCTGAGCCGACCACTTGGCATTCTTTGTGACCCAGAGGGAGCAGCCTCTTATACCCCCCTTCCTCACTCTGATTTTGACTGTTTCTCTAGGAAGAAGACTTCTGCATGCAGGTGACCTCTTCTATATTTTTTCCTATATTCGGACAAGACTCCTATCGCATCTATTCATTATGTGGGGGGGGAGGACTTTTGGGGCTTATATTTTGTGAAATGAAGAAGAAGGGGGGCTTTTGAAAGAGAGTAGATTTAGATTTCATTTTAATTTGTTTGGTTTGATGTTTTCTTCTAGCTGTAGGGTTTTTATATTAATGGGGTTTTTGGGGGTCTGTACATCATTTACTTTCCCATTAGGAGCTGCCCTGTCTCGCCCGCAGGATTTGGTGCAATTATTAAATTAAACCTTTTGTTTTATTTAAAAAATTTTCAAAATATGCCTTCCGAATTTATCTTTGTTCCTGACACTCCGTAATTTGCTGCCATTTAAATTGATTTGAAGTTTTTATTAATTTATGTTTATCTTTTTTGTGTTTTTTATGTTTATTCTTGTTTTGTTAGTTGTAAATTTATCTATTGTTATATAATTCTATAGTTTATATGTATATATATATTTGTTTAGGCCTAAAAAATTTATTAACATGTAACAGCCTAATTTTTCAATTTAAATTTTTCTTTTTCATAATAAACTATATTTTGGCCACAACTTGTGTTTTTTGCTCTGTATCCTCCTGGGTCTGGTGCCTTGATTTTACGAGGTAGGTTGTAATTCACATATATACAATCATTGTCATCATTTGGTATTATCTCTTGGGGAGCAGCACATAAAACAGTGCTTCAACCCATAAACATGATCCAAAAACTAACAGCCAGCTTTAAAAATGTAAGATTTACCTATCTGACACTCTATTTTAAGAAACATCTATACTAACATAATGACTTTTTTTACAGGAGGGTGTAATGTACTGTAATGTAAACAAACTTGACCGTAAGTGAGAATTTAACACTGAACTGATCTTAAATGCTGGCTCCTGGCTGGCGTGTAATGTTTTATTTTATTAGTAGGCTGCAAAATGTTAATAAATTGTAACAACTATTGAAGTTTTACTCGACAAATATAGCCCTACATAACCATAAAATACACAGGGTGTAGTCTGTTAAGTCAAAACAAAAGGAAAATTACATAGAGACAACTTTTTTGCTTGAAAAAACCGCTTTATTACATTTACTCTATTAGCCACAATTTGTTATCCCACAAATTATTTTTTTTAATAGATGCTATTTAACCTATTGGATTTAAACTTTGTTTATGTTTGCATATATTGTAAATATACAGTTTGTATAAAAAATATCCTTACCAGCCTGATAAAATGTCTTGTTTCAAATTGGTGGATATTTGAATGCATTGAAGGCTGTTTTAATTTTTTAGCTTGGAGGATGATGTTGGTCGCGTCCAGAGCAATTCTTTAAAGCTGTACGGTATTTCCTGGGTACTGTCTAAAATGAGCAGACATAACCTGGTGACCTGGGCCGTCAAAAATGTGTGATCTCACAGATATGGGCAACTACCACACAAAATAAAAAAAGGCCCATTTTGGAGCAATATGCTATTTCAAAATAATAGGGTTCTGTTTTAAATGTAGTCCATTTAATGCTGAGGGCCCTCCCCTGCCTGAGGGCAAGGCGAAGAGTGAGTCCATCAGTAAGGGCCCTTCTGAAAACAATGTAGATATGCACTCCAAGAAACACACATAGAAGACAATAATAGTGCAAGAAGCATATTCATGGATAACAGACTTGTTGATTTCATTGGGCATAGGTTATAAGGTATTTGCAACTAACGTAAAGAATGACATGGACAATGTGTTAATTACCCATAAAAGCTCTAATGGTGACATCTTTGGCTTGGCAATCCAAGTATCAGAAACTACAATTGTTAAGAGTTAATAAGCCTCCCAAGCACCCATCGGCCTGACGATAGGATTTTGCTAATTTCTTGAACACCCTGTCCTCTATGTGAGGGACTTCAACAGTTTACCATAGCCAATGGGTTACAACACCGACGATAAGAATGGCAGAAAGCTTGCTGACCAGCTTGCTGACTAGACTGAAATGAACAACGTTTTCCTGATATTTGGATGCTAAGAATCAGCCACATTTTATTCATCTCGTTGGCGTCGATGTTACTCCCCCAACTTAAGTTTCTGCTCATGTGAACGATCAGAAACGTAAGTGTCAAACCGAATTAAGCAAGCCTGTAGGGGATTGTTCCCCGCGTATCGGTCGAATATGTAATATATCGTTTGGTGTATTTTGGTGATAGCGATTTTCAAAGTAATTGATATGTTTACTTGAGTAGATGGAAGTTTAGGAGTAAAGAGATGCATCATTTCTGAGACCTTCTCTGTTTCTGCAGTCTGGACGCTACAATGTTAATGATGGGCGGAGAATTGGATGGTCAGGTCCTTGACTAAAGCTGCTTTCCATTAGATTTTATTAATGACTTACAAGTGTGATGATGGTTGATTGTAATTTATTTGTTGTAATGAATTTCTATACTAATTATCTGTGTTGAGTGTGCGAGAACGCGGAGATGTTCATGCAAATAGTTTTGTGTTATAGGTTTTTGTATAGTGGATATGATTTATTAAATGAAATGGGTTGATTAAGCTCTATATGTAAACCCAAAGCATAAGAATAATGTACAGAAGCTTGCTTAAAGGACTGTCAACAAGGGCCTCGAAAGTAGCCCTCACTACCTCACAACTCACACTCTCAGAGCGGCAAACGACCTCACCCGCCCCCTACCATACCACTCACTTTAGTGCTGTCTCAAGATGCAACTTTTTTAATCGTCCGTTTTCCGTTCCTGATATTGGTATGTTTGTCATCTACAGGAATATCTAGAATTGAGGATGAAATAAGCAGTGTAGTGATTAACATATTAGACTGTATTCCAAAGTTTGAAATATAAGGGTGAGGGGACATAATACTGAGGGATAGGGGTACGAATTATAGTTTCTAGTTTTTTATTAATCTGTTGGAATCATTAGTTTTACGAGACGAGAGCGCGAAATACGTCTTTTTTGTTTCGAATCTGTCGTTATAATTCTGATGAGAAGTATTGTAATGAAACCGGATAATTAGACTAACAACACTATGATATTTAATTAGGAAGAGAACACACACACAGTTGTTATTTAAAGTTTCAGAATGATAAAGATACTAACATCTTTTTTTGTACTGAAATTATGGAGTATGGGCCGATAGCTTTAAGTGATGAGCGCTATAACAATCTCGTTGAAAAGTTTTAGCACACTTACTATTGTACGGGTACGGACTGAAACCATCTTAGGTTGCTGAGAATAGTACTTTTTTTATAAGTATAGAACCTTGTGGTTTTAATGCTGTCATAATAAGTAACAAGACAGCTCCACGTAACTTTGATCTCTAAATGCTTCGAGCTTCTCCACGACGTCTTACTCTGAGCGACGCCATGCTACTAGTTATCATTAATGAAAAAACTTTTCAACGGTCCGAATACGTCATGTGGGGTAGTAGGGCCCATAACCGGTCTGGCTTACCACACACACGCTGGATAATCCGCTCTGACTAATTTCCAACAAAACCCAATAAACTATAATGACGCATAAGGTTTCATTCAGATGCAAGTGTCTTCCCGTATTCCCCAAAGACCAATGCACTTTTCCTTCCCCGTAGATAAACGTACAATAAACACACAACAGCAAAAAGTATTACATAATTAACACAAATGCACATAGTACATTTCAAGACAATGACAAAATGCACAAATCAATTTATGCTATCCGATTGTCAGTGAACGTCGATCACCTTTCCCAGAACCAGAGATTCACAAAAAAAAATTCTGTTTTTTGGTTTATCATATCTGTGTAATCCCTCTGGCTAATAGGTAGTGTGTCACGCAAATCGATCACCAGAAGATTTTGTGCATTTGTACTTATAATGTGATTATATTGTCATTTTCTGTCTTATGTTGTAATAAAGTTGTATTTTTGAGCGGTTACTTGTACTGTTTATGGACCAACACGTATGATGCCTATTTAAAAAACTGTTGTATAGAAATATTCACATAAATCTGTTTGTAAAATAATTTAATGTTAGATTCGGTGATTAATTTTAAAATGGAAATTTTTGAATTACTCACAGTTAATCGTGTCGCAGATCAGAAAGTTATTGTGGCCCTCCTATTACCTTACCGAGCTTCGCTACACGCACTTAGGCCATGGTCAGTTACAGATTGCTGCATAGTTCCTTGATAACTTTGTCCAATTTTAAGCTACGGTCCTGATTGTTTCTAATACACTTCTTCAATTAAAGTATCTAAATCCATACATTCTTTACAACCTGACCTATCTAGCGCAGCTGTCCATTGGCTCTTTTCCGTTAAACAGGTTTGCAATGAGCGAGTGTTAATAATCTATTTTATTGTTTCACGAGAGATAGATTATGAACCATTCAAAGTATTTACACCATATGTAAATAGGCTGATATCAGTTAGATTTTTATTTGATACACGGGTTGTATATATGGTAATTGGGTGATTATTAAATGAAGTGTTAGGGCATTACCTAAATTTAACAATAGCATGTCTATTATGTATACTAGTTTTGTGTTATTGTACCCAATTTCTCTGGTGTTTCTTCACCTGTCCTTACCTATTGTTAATTCTAAACAAGTTAATGCAGGTAATCTAATGGTTTTCTTACATACAAAACGAATAAATTTACTCCAAATGCTCCATTGTGAATACAATACCTTTATTAAACATACGCGCGTTCACAGGTCCAATTATGATAATTAAAACCAAATGGTCACAATACTACATTGTCATCGAGCCTATTATAGTTTAAAATGAGAACTTACAGTATATAGCGCGTGCTTGTTTCTAGCGTTGAGCTACTCTATCAATCTTGCTTTACTTCTTTGTAATACAGCCCAAATCTCTCTCTCCTATAACAGCTCACAATTTCATGACTAACCCTATTTGCTGATGCTCTCCATATCCTCAAGTTTTTACAGTTCTGTAATAAAGTAAAATAAATTACATTACTAAAAATAAATTAAAACATTTTCTTTTATAGATGCATATATACTAAGATAAAAAAATATTAATAATAAATAGTTGTAATAAAAAATATTTGAACAAAACAAATAATATTGGTCTAAAATTCGACCCACTGAGATAGGTATTATATAAATATGAACATTTGTTTTTTTTATTTGGTCTTCATACTATTTTCAATAGATATACGTCAAGAGAGTATTTCTTCTTTATCTTTTGTGAACATTTTAAGTTTTTGTACATAGTTTTACTAATCCTTACTTCAGATTAATAGATTAGTTGTTGAAATACAAAATGCTTCTTAATAACTTGTCTTTTCTCTTTTATACTTTTTACTTCTTACCATTAATTCCAGTAAAATTAAGTCTAGCTGACCTCCAAGTTTTCCAGCCAATAAATAACTCCACAAGCAACTTTTCGTGGTTTCATATAGGAATTTAGTTGATATTGACAGGAAATTTAATTTGTCTGCTTGTAAATCTGTTGATTGCCTATTAATGTTCATTGTCTCTACATATGTCTTGTTTTGCCTATTTGAAGTTGGATAGTGGTTGGAGTTTATGCCAACAGAGGTTACATTACAAGTCACAATTATTTTGTACTGACAAATTAGAGATTTAATTTACATTACGGTTACTACCCATTGTCATGAGTTAGCTATAGTTATTTTTACTTATCTATAAAAAGCATAAAATTTCTTTTAACTAACCTATTTAAGCAAAATAGCACCAACAATCAAAGGGAAAGTGCATAGAGACTTGCAATCTGGCCAGGTAACAAGAAATTTGCTTTAAGGTTGCTGAGCTAATTAATTTATATTAGATCTATTGCTCAGTGCAATCATCTAGAGCAGGAGTATCCAACCTTCAGCCCACAATCAGTTTTATTGAATATACAGGATGACTCACAAGATATTCTTTTAAAGCTTTCTTGAATTTCTTTTCATCACTTATGTTTTTTATTTTAGTCGGAATAAAATTTAAAAGCTTTGAGCCCATGTATGAAGTTTTTTTTTTGAAAAATTTCTAAATTATGTTTTTCAACTGATAGACGATTTTCTTGTGCCATAATCATGATTAACCGTAGTTTGAATTCCTAATCGCAATGTAATAGAAAATTGTTTCTAAAATATAAATGTTATAAACAGTTAATATGTTAAGTTCCGTAAACTTAAACCTCACCGAATTTTTACGCTTTAAATTTAGCATTACTCTAACAGCTTTTTTTTGAAGCTTTAGGATTTTATCCATATTAGCTTTTTTAGTGGTCCCATATATACAAATTCCCATAGTAAAAATGTGACTGTATTAAGGAGAAGTATATGCTTTTCAAAGTTTCCAAACTACTTATATTGGACATTTTTCTCATAGCATACAGACCAGCTCTCATTCGCCCTAGAAACCGCTTCCACATGCAAGTCCCAACCCAAGTTCTGATCAATTATTAAACCAAGAAATTTTGAGTGGCTGGTTAAAACTAAGCTTATGATCCTTTATATAAATATTTGGTTCAACATTTAGATTTGATTGTTGGTTTTGAACAGCATTAAATTAGTTTTAACTGGGTTTAGCAACAAATTCTACCATTAAAAAAAGTGTTCAGAATATTTAAAGTGTTATTTGAATAGTTTTCTATCGTTTATACTTGAGTCTGAAGAACTATTAATTATGTATCACATATAAACAAAACTTACTATTATTAGTGGTGTATATACGTAGGCCATAAGGAGCAAATTAAATGGTAGCAGAGCCCAAAGAAACCTGAGTACACCATAACGAAAGGTTGAATTTAAGAATATTGTTAAACAAATTTCCCCCTATTTACGTGAAAGGTGAGAACATATTGCTGACGATTACTCATATGAATGAAACCACCTATATTCATTATGTTGGTATTCCAAATCTCTTGTAATATAACTAACGAGTTTATGCGTTCAACACTGTCAAAATGCACTGGAATCCATAAAATGCCACGGCTTCTGCCCCTAGGCAATTCAGTAATTTTTTTGAACAAAGTCAATTACTGCAGAACTGTTGACTTTTCCCTTCGAAAACCAGCACTGTGTAGAGCGCGCGCGCGCGCGCGACCGAGAGAGAGAGCGACCAATATTAAATTAGCTGCTCTTAAACAACTTTTTCGTAGATTTTAGATATTGAGTTTAAGAGAGACACTGGTCCTGTAACTATCTGGTACTGTTGCGTCTCCCTTTTTATAGATTGGGACTACTTTTGCTACTTTTAGTTGATTAGGAAATAGGACCAGGACCACCATAGAAGAATTAATGAGGATGTACAAGGGGTTGTGTAAAGATATTTTTTAGCCCCTTTTAAAGACAGTGATAGGAACTTCTCGGATCCCCGTAGAAAATTTATCTTGAAAAGAGGAAATTACTCTATCAATTTTCTTTGCATCCACCTCGTCAAAGTGAAACTTTTATTTAACAATATTACTAACAGAAGGTGTGTAAACAACATTTTTCTTTGATTTTTGTGTAAAATATTTGGTAATGGTTAGTTTTTTCAACTGTGGTTGTAAAAAAATTGTTAAAAATGCTGCAAACCCTCATGAGGATCCCCATCAACCTTCCATTACTAAACCAAGAAATACCCCTTATTATTATCACTTCCATTTGTTTCAGAATTAATTATATTCCATGTACTCTTCATCTACGTTACTAGAGTTTTTTATTTTACTATCAAAAAAATTCTTTTTTAGTTTTTATTAATTTTTATTTTTCAAAGATTTTTTTTATTTTTAAAAATTTCTGCACATTTTAAGTTGCCTGATCTTGTCAAGCGTTGCAGAAAAACCAGTTCATTTTTATCTTTCTTAATTTCATCTGTAATCCACTTCTTTTGCCTAGACTTCAATGTTATTTTTACTTTTGGAAAACTTACATTATAGTAATACATAAAAATTTTATTAAAAAACATCATATTTGTTCTCTACTACTGTATAACATCAGCTGCGACCAAGGTACGCCCTATACTGTAGGTTAAAACAAAGTTTCAAATTACGCGTTAGCAAAATGTCCTCACACACGTTATGCATTTATCATTAATATTTTCCCCTGTGCATGGGAATATCATTACGGTCCATCATGGTCAATATGCGTTATTACTCCTTCTACGTTTGATTTGACATTTGTGTTAAATGGGAAAATTATCATGAGAGTGAGATAATTTTTTTTGGTGGGTTAAGTGGGAGTGATGGTAAATGGTGCTTTCACAGCAGTGAACTGATACTATATGGCCCGGAAGATATTGTGGAAAAGATTTTACAAACTGTGCATGCGGATAACAATTTTAGATTTGGTAGACGCCTGTCTGCGATGTCTAGTATCGAGAGGGTTAGAGGGCCGAGTATTATTTCCATAATGGGGGTCTTTGTTTGTCATTATAAGAGGTGAAGTGTCGCAACCTGTTATACAAGACAGGCTTACGAGCTCAAGGGTTAAGTGTTTGATAAGTTCTCTGTGATCACAGCATTCCAAATATTTTTCAGCTGATAAAGCCACTACTGCAGGTAATCACTACCGTTTTGCAGCTAATATGGTCCTATAGTATCGATTAACTCACCTCGAATGCTTTTGTTTCGGCTATATAATAGGACGATAGTTGATTGCCTTAATATAAGGCAGTTAGTTCATGTTCATTCAAGCGTGTTCAAAGAGTGCTATTATGTCAGACTTTAAGTTCATCTAAAGTAATTTTCTAGAAGATCTTCCTGTTGAAGTATTGAATTATTCTGGTGGTATAACAATAGATTTGATTTGGTCCTAAAAAACGGTTTTCCTCCCGCCCTCCCCCCCATGAGCTGATGGTTCCTTACATTCACTATTGTTTTTACTTTTTGAGTGGAGAACAATATTACTGAAAGAGCCAAGAGCCAGCTTGTGAGTTTAAAGAGTTATTACAGTTTTTATTGATCGTGACTTTGACAATGCAATGAAGACGCCTCAACCATGCTGTGAATCATGACACACTACTGACCCAAGTTTATTTCACTATCACACAGTAGTGATTGTAGTCCCCGCTTGCCTGGAATCCGCCTCCAGTCTCCAATACCTGGTTGCAGTTGTAGGGGACTTGTTGCCGGTAGTAGTTTCTGACGGCATTGCTGTGACTGGGGAGAAACAGCACTCGGTGGTACCAGGTCATCTTTAATGTGTTACTAACTTCTGCTAGGAGTCTCTTTTCATCTGATCCAGTAGTACCTTCTGCACTTTTCTTTGGTTGTTTACCTTGGCCTCTTGTGATAAATATTTCTTACTAGTGCCTTTGTAATGCATCGACATAACTTGACTGTTCCCAGATCCTCTGAGGTGTAACCCACGGAACGTGATGGTCTGCTGCCCTCTTGTACATTTAAAAACGTGTTGATTGGAAAATATATTATTTGTTTAAAACATAGCCCCAATAGTATTATGGTCCATATGTTTTTAACTTCAGATATTATTTTGTTTAGTTTGTGACTGTCCATATACACTCTGGAATACCCTGAACTAATTGTGTGGTGTAGTGGGGTGATAGGGGGAGTGCCCGATCGAGCGCGCTGCGCGCGTCGAAGTCTAGTTTGGGGATACTTCAGTGTCATGTAGGGCCGGCGCGCGCAGTAGAACCACGACATAGTCTTTGTGCTTAAATTACGTGTTAGTTGATCTGCTTCTGAGAGTAAAGTTGTTTGAAGGTTGCAGTGGGTTTTAGTACAAGACACACAAAATTAAGAGCCCTAGCATCCGTGTCAACAGTTTCTACTTTACGGCCAGGACTATCCGCCATCAGCCATACTCTTGTGTTTTCTTAAGGTGGGTTGAACCGTTTGCAGTTCAACTGACAAGTTGGTCTGGTTCGAAAGTTTTCTTGACCGGTGTGTCCCACTAAGACTATGTCGTCCTTGCTCTGACACAGGAATCTTGGTCAAGTAAGTTACTTCAGTTTGTAGCATCCTTCAGAACTCTAGATGCCCTTAAATGACAAAATCAATCTTTGGTTGTACTACTTGCATGCTGCTTTTATTTTGAGCATCAATTTCTTCAGGATTGTTTCTAATATGAGATGTCACAAGCTGCGCAGTGGCCAAATTTCTGTTTAGCATTAGATAGCAATTTTGCTCTTGGTGTGATTATTCTGCACAATCATCTTTAAGGTAATACGGAGATCTTGAATTACATTGGTGAAGTTGCATTCCAGCACATGTCTCTATAATAATCTGTTTACCCACAATTATATACATACCACAATCATAACTATTGTTAGGTGTTTGCAATTCTAACCCAGTGCATCTGGGGCCCAGTGTAGGGGCCGTGGTCTGGATCAAAATTAAAAGAACTTATGGCAAGTGTCGTTGCAGAGTCCAATTATAGTGTTTCATAGAAACAGTAAAAAACCTGTGTGAGTTCGTTCATAGACTAACAGACGCCATGGAACCCGCCCGATTGCTTCTGCTAATATGGTTCATTTGTTACAATAATCCCAGGGGTTATTCCAAACTTCATTGACTGAAAAAAATAAATTTTGCTTCTTTGATAAGTCATGATCCACACATAAACCAATTCCTCCACGGTGTAACACTCAAGACTGGATCAAGCATATAAATCATGTTCTTTATTACTCTGGGTTGTAGCAGTTCAAATGCTGCCTATTGACATCATCCACAATCGCGAGTTATGGCCCAACGAGAGCACCATAAATCGCCACGTCAGCCACTCATTTCCGTCCACCAGCGTTAAATCACCTTCGAGTGCCACACTGGTCACCAGTATATATATTTCCTCCAAAAGGCTGCTAGAACAGCTGATGAGATTTCCATCATCTCTTCACCAATGGTGCGTAATTGCTATCTCACAAAACGCGCGATGTAATATTTTTTTAAATGGCATTGAAAGTCTCCGATAGTAAGTGCCAATTCCGGCGGTAATGCAGCTTTTGTTAAAGCTTGTTCAGCCGCTTCAAGCATTATTAAAACTCGTGTTATTTCGTGGTTATTGTTGGTGCCCTTTAAGCGAGATTTGTTTGTTTCTATTTGTGACATGTATTATTCAGTTGGTATTATAGTTGTGAATTGTATGTTTGTTGTAATGTTTAAGGGAAGCTTACATATTGGGTGTTTGTGGGTGTGCTGATGTACATAGAGTTATAGTTATGAAGACTATTAGATGTCAGGTTTATTGTATAGATTGTCTTATGGAAACAGGGGGTGTGGTTAACTGTGAGTGGGTTTGTTGGTCGAGATATGATTGGAATTAGTAATGGTTGGTATATGTAAAAAAAGGGTGCCAAGTTAAAAGAAGCTTGTGTGATGGTTGCTGGTTGTGCAATATTAATATTGTTTTAAAAAGATGCATTTTAATGCAAATCATGGTCAGTCTTCCAATAATAGTGTACATCATAGGCTGGAATTAGTTTTGTATTATAGTTTATTGTACACAGCTGCGGTGCCAAGTATATATAGTAATAATACAACGTTGGTATACAACTCAAAACTTGTACTTTACTCAAAGATATAATCAAACTTAAGATTACACATTGTGATTTTGCGAGACCCAAAATCGCATTTGCTAAATGTAGTTTAAAATAAAAGAATCAAGAAAATGGAATAGTGGTACTTGAAGTGAAGGTGTATGCAAGAGTATAAAACATTGGGATGATTTATCTCATTTATTACAGTATCGACACAGTTATCGTTAAATGGACCCTCGTATTATTTCCAGACTGAGAATAAACAATAGTATTGTAAATCTATTCAATGCCTGTCCAAATAAGCCTTAAACCAACAGTATGGTACATCAATTACACAGTGTTCAAACAATATCAACCGGATGCTCTCCGGAACCGTTAACTCGTGAGGCGAGAGCGCGCGATTACTCATGCGTATGAGATGTATGGGCGTTGCATTAAGCGTGTTAGATTTGTCTTTGTGACCTTTAACCCTGGACTATATCAAGGAAATCTATAAAAGTCGCGCCATTAAAAGGGTGCTTAGTGGTAGTATTGTTGCAAAGCCGGTGGTGCAAAAAAAGTTTTTTTGACTTAATACATGCGCTCAAGACCTAACTAATCGTTTTCATGAAAAATGGTTTAAGGAAAAAATGTAAGTAAAATAATAAACGCTTAACGAGAATATTTTAATAATGGTATAGTCTATCCACTTCCATTGTTCGGCTATTGGCGAACCATAACGGGTAAAAACTTAATACTCTATAAGTCACTCAATCACTGTCACCATCTGATTAATTCATAGATCTATATTATCATCGGAACCAATCATTACGAGCAGAACAAAGTCATCATCACTTCATTAGTTTTTAGTGCCACATCTACTGGCAGTCATAATTATGAACTAGTTCATGGTGTATTGAATATCATCAGCGTTCTTTTGTTTCCAAGGTAACTTTAATTATTATGTATTCGATTGCGACTGACTGTTCTTTATCTATTGGCAAAGAGTTATTTGTTTTTTTCTATAACAATAATACTGTTAGATGAAAAAGTTGGATTCATAGTGCCTCATTTTAATCAGAACCAGTGGACTTCGGTTATTGATTGATCATTAACAACAAGATAGTGTGAGCCTCTTTGTAATGAGAACGTTTTGACTTAATTGTGTAGATTCGAATAAATCCTAGCGCTATTAACCTGTATTGTATATTGTTACAAAGCAAGTTCCTAAATGATATGCCATACATAATTACCATAACTGATCACAAACAATCAAAAAGTGCTTGTATTTGTTTGGGTGTTTTTTTGTTTTTTTTAAATTTGTTCACATAAAGTATATAAAAAATGGGCTCCACTTAACTTAGAAAGTATCTGAAAATACAGTTCTTTAACTAACTATTATGCTCTTAGGACAAAAAATTTTATTCACGTGGATTTTAAGTTGTTTTTAGACTAGTTTACTGAAGTAACAGTCTTGCGTCAATAGGACATCATTTGTTATTGTGAAGTTGGTATGACTACTAAATGATGTTTGAATCTGTTGCTGGGTTGGGACATATAGTTGCCCAGACCTTAATACAAAACAAAAAAAAACAATTACCAACATGACCAAATATCTAAAGAATCCTAAATTAATATTTCAAATAATAATTTAATCACAGAAACAATATTACTAAAACGCCTCACAACAAAAAGATCTAATCTACTGTAGAAGGCCAGCTTTAAAATGTAGCCACATCTGCTAAAAGCTGCAAACTCTTAAGATCAAGTAGTAAGCACTTAAATCTTGAAGAAATGTTGGAATAAATGGATCATGAGAACGCGTTTTGTCAGTTAATGCTGGGCCAGTTTTTGGCCACAGAGTGGCACACAAACGAAGGACATTGAAGTAACGTGTACATCAACAAATTCGGTTTGCAGGATTTTAAGTGGTTTCGCAGAGTTTGTGATTATCAACTCAGGTACCAAACTCAGCCGATTCTATTGCATGTTTGGTGTATAAATAAATTTGTAAATAATCAGAAGTAGCTGATTGTTTATTCCATGGACGTATTTGACCAAGACAAAGTTTCATTAAGATTACTGAACTCTTGATTAATTTTGGACTGAATTTCTATCATCTGAAGATGGACAAACTATGATGCAAAAATATCCCACAAAATCTTATATTGGGATTTTTTTGTAACTGAGTAAAAGTAGCAGGAGGTATTAAAACCCTTCGCACACTAAAATTATTTTACCTATTTTAAGAGTAACACGTATCATGTTAAAAAAAATATTTTTATAAAGGTAAAGATTTTAATTTTTGTAACAGGTGTAAGAAAACATAAAGGCATAAAAATATATATTTTCAGGTGGTAATGTGGACTTGATTGCATAAAACTTATATCTGTAACACACTTATTAATTCAAGTAACAAATCATCTCAGGCCTAAAAATAACACTTAAAATACAAGAAATCTGTAATATCCAGGTTAGGCGCCCAGCTCCTATAATAAACACAAAAGACTATAACTATTGTATGTCAGTATCCTGAAATATGCCAAAATAAAACACACCAGCGCACCTACACCATCTATAACGGAAAAAATAGGATGTTAGGTTTCGCTACAGGCAATGTAGGAGTAAGACCTCGCACAGTAAGACCTTTTACTGTATTATGTAACTTAACATTTAATACAATAAATGTTATACTTAAACATGAAGAGAATACAATCTTAAAGAAATCATGATTTTAATATAAATATACTAAAAACATTAAACTATTCCCAATAAACAACATCAATACAGAGAACATTCTAGAATAGTTTTAAAATGTCATTATTTGTGTCCACCACTTATTGCCTTTTCTCGTTACGGTATGATCCAACAAACACAAACAAAACTATAGCTATTATAATAATTAATTTACCAAATCTAATCGTGCTTCAATTATCAGGATAGACTGTGAAAAGTATGACCCATAGTTAATAAATTAAATTTAAAATCACTATGTTGGGATATTATACACACTTGGAGGTACATATTGTAACTCATATCCAATGTTGCAAACATGCAAATCACACACATCTTAAAAAATAATTTCAAGCGTATATACCACAAAACAAACATAACAACACAATAGTTTTGCGCATTAATGATAATAATACACTTCTTTTTATTATGTTTTGATTAAACATAATTCTTTAACGCATTAACATTGTTAACTAATGTATATAATTATGCTTTAGATATCAAAATAAGTTTCTCTTACTTTGTTATTCCATAACCTTCTGCCTTGGCTAAGTTCCTAACTTGACCGATGATACCATCTTTCTCATCATCAGTAAAAAGTGCAGGTATCATCCCAATCATTAAAATGTTGTTGATCATTTCAAGAAAACCTAAAATGAAATTAAATAATTTTTAGAAATATGATGGTCATAACAGTAAATTAATTCTAATGTCATTATTCTCATATTACGATATTCTTTATTGTATATCTAAATATCACACAAGAGAAAATATAGATTGGAAACTGCTAAAGCAAATAGACTCACCCCACTCCTTTACTCTTCACCTACCTAAGAAATCTAAGTCAAATAAAAAAAATCTTTATTCATAAATGGTACAAATACACAAAACTGAATAGTGTCAATAGAGTAACTATAACATAATACATACGCACACTTCATAATAGTTTGCTATCATTATGATTTTTAAACTCATCAATAAAATATAATGACAAATTAATAAAAAACCGTTTTAATAATTTAGAGAATTTGATGTCGGTCTGAAGGATTCTTATAGTATGAGGGATGTTGTTCAGCAATCTTAAATCCTTATTACAAATATACTTTTTTTAATCTATGTTGAAAATTCAAAGTTTCATTTTTTCCATGTTATAATGAACTGTGCACTAGATTTGTATGTCTAATATTAAGATAGTGATTTTTTTTACAAGCATAATTATTATTTCATTTACATATTGGCCATATACTGTATTTAGTTTCCTAAAATTGGGTTTTCAGATGCTTGAAATACTTCAAATTAAGCCTAAAAATTTTACGGAGCTTTTAAACGTCTATCTAAATTTTCTTTTGTTGTTACACCATAAACACAAAACTCCATAGACAATATGTGAGAAAAATAAATCTGTTAAAAACTGAAGTATTGCATGGGGCTGACATTTTTCTCAATGCATATAATCCAGAGTTTATTTTACATAGAATATAGTCAAACATGTCCATTCCAACTTGGAAGTACTATTAATAAGTAAACACAAGAATTGTTTTATTATTATTTCTATTTCATTTACAATAATATTAGGATTAGAGCTATTTCTACTTTGGTATTAAATTGCATATATTTAGTTTTTTCTAGACTAAGAAACAAATCACGTTCATCAAGAAGTTGCTGAAAAGTTTTCTAATTTGACAGTTGATTTTATTTATATATATTCTTGAGAATTCCCATTTATCTTTAGAGTTAAATCTTCATGCATATAGACAAACAGATAGTAAAAGGGCTAAAACTTAATTTATTCCCAAACCATATATATAACAGAAAAATAATAAGGGACTAAGAATTGATTCTTGTGGATTTATTTGTAAGATGCAGATCATCAAGATATGGACGAATATGGATTCCAAAGTATTTGAGTTTTATATAGGCGAATTCAATTCCATTCAACTATCTTTATTAAAATAATGTACAAGTATAATGAATGGCGTCAAGATATTCTAAATTAAAGTTATTATTCAAAAAACAACACCAAGAAAACAAAGGCCAGCTGATAACACCACTACACCTGGAATAACTTAATTATTATGACAAACACATCTTTCTATATTTTTTAAAATGTCAATTTACACTATTTTTGTTTATAACCTTTATTTATATCTGAAGATGACATTATAATGTTGAAACGATCGTCATACAAATTATAACATATTTGAACTGTTGACAGAGGTAATTTATTTTTATTTTTATATAACCTTAAAACAGTTCAGGGGCTAAATAAACAGTTTTTGAATATGTCTGCCAGTCAGGCCTCATTAGCCATACAATATAAGAACATAAAACTTAAATTACACAACACAATACAAAATATAAAATTCAACAAAGACTGCCTAAAACACGGATATAAAACCTAACTATGTCCAAATAAAGATAAGAAACAAAATCCTATTCTGCTAGGAAAGCCTTAGAAAGTGCAGAGAAATTATGGATAAAAAATGAAATTAAATTTCTTTATCATTAAAAAGCTATGTTAAACACCTTATTGCTAAAGAAATATTTTAGAATTAGCATATTAGTGTTCATCAAATTGAACTGACAAATATTATAGATCAGGTTGAACAATCAGTTTATAGAATTATTAAGATAAGAAAACAACGCACAGAAAAAAAGCTGACTAGATTAATTAACCAACAAAATATCTAGAGAAACGACTATTCTATTCGATTTTGAATTTTACCAAGAGTGATTAATAACACCAATATTGTATTTAATGATAATGAAACCTCAGTTTTAGAGAAAGGTCTAAAATACAAACCTTCCTAGGTTTGGTCAAACATCTAAGTTTAATGATTTTATAAATACAGTAGAAGTCTATTAGTCGGCATCCAACAGTCCGGAATGCCCGATAGTCCGGCATCGCTCCGGAAAATTTCAAATTTTTTGGTTTTCTCGAAAAGTGTGTCTTTAAAGCAAATAAAAACGCTCGAGAGCTATTCGGAAGCGTTCGGGGTAGTTCGGGATCATCCGGAAGCGTCGGTATTATTCGGAAACCGGCCGGCTAGTCTCAGCCGTCACAACAAATACAGGTGCAGTGCAGCACAGTTAATTAATCACGATGCGTCTAAGTCATTTTTGTTTGTGTGCGTTGTTGTTGTTTTGTGTCCTTTCACATCGCAGTAAACTGTGTCTCAGTACTCTCTACTGTAATACAGTACATCTGTAGAGACGTACATAACTTTTGAAAGTGTTTACAAACAAACTGAGTTTCGTTCTAACTAACTGTACAGTGACCATGTTTTCAAAACCTAAGCCTTCGAGTTCAAAAGGAGAGAAACGAAAACACGTAACACTGACTCTCAATCAGAAACTAGACATCATCAAACGGCTAGAAAAAGGTGAGAATAGAAATGTTTTAATGAATGAGTTTAATATTGGCTCATCAACTATTTATGACATTAAAAAACAAAAACATGAACTAATGAAGTTTGCTTCTCAATCGTAACAACTGAAAAAATTGGCTTCTAGACAAACATTAAAAAAAAAACCCAAAAATGGAACAGCTAGATAGTGTATTATTCAAAGGGTTTTTGCAGGGCGTTTTGAAAGGG
>JAQJVL010004031.1:0-50824 GCA_035578905.1 Stictocephala bisonia
ATTCAAAATGTGAAAAGCAAACCCAACGCACATTATTATAACATTTAAAATGACACCTCATACACTTTTGGTCAATAAATAATGAAGAAATATGGATTCGCAAATAACATTGTTTTTATGGGATTAAAATTGGCTGACAGCCTCTGCAGACCCTTAACATGACTTCTGAACCACAGGAGCAGCTAAAGGGTCAAATCTGATATGGTCACACTAGGAATCGAACCCAGACCAACTACGTGGTAGCTACCTCCTTAGCCACTTAGCTATGGTCGCTACTGAATGACAGTACAATAGAAGAGTTGTTCTATTTGATGGTACGATAAAACCTCTTTAGTCCAGCAATCGTTAATTCAGAATTCCCTAAAACCGAAATAGTTTGTGTCAACTGTAAACTCAACATAACTCCTTCAAAATCACAATGCAATGTGAGCTGTGTCACTCTGGTCCTCTTATAATCAGCGGTTGCCTAACACATGTGATATAAATCAGGGACATTAGGTTGCGCTCGTTTATTCTGATTCATGAGGACACTCCATTTTTCTTTATTTAATTTGACAAGAGTCAGAGGGGGAAGGCATAACAGTGAAAGGATGAATGAAAGTTTATTGTTCATATAATACAATCAGATGTACAGTTTACACTATGTAGTAAACAGAGCATGCCTGAAGTACCTAATACATTGAATTAGGTACCTCTGAAATGGACATTGTCAGAGTGCCAATTTGAGTGAGAGATAGTGTTTGGTTAACAATTTAGTAGTATACCTTGACTAAGTATATTCTGCTCTTGGTGTTATATACCCCCACACACCTCTTGACATCCATATGTAGTCAAGTCCAATGGAAAAAAAACAAAATATTTGGAGAATAGAGGAGAAGAAAGTAGGAGAAGTAATTGTAAATATCTAAAAGTTTCTAGCATATAAAAATTTATATTTTTTAAACTAGTTGGTGTGAAAATTTGTACTCACCTTGTACACTGACAAAAACATCCACAGGGCCTGTTGAGGGTAGGCGATGATAATTTTGATAATAATTGCTTTAAGGGTTTTATAGCATTCTTTTTGCGGATGACAAATGCGTGAAATGATTTGAGAGAAAGCTGTCATAAACATGTAAGTGGAAGACGTTCAGAGTATGTCCCTGAAATAAAATAAAATAAACACTGATTTTGGTACCAAGCTAAGACAAAAAACTGTAAAAGGTACATATTTTTGCCATTTAAAATGAAGAAGCCACATTCAATTTACTTATTCTAGAGTTTCATATTTTAATGAAATCATCAAGATGCTAAAAAATCTACATTCTCTATAATTTTTCTATCTAGGCAACCGCTCTGTTTCAATTTTGTATCTCTGTAGGTTTTTTCTTTACTCTCCTAATAAATTTTCTTTTTTTTTGCACATTCTCTCCTGTGTGGGGCTGAACTAGTTTTGCGTGTCTTTGAGGTTTCTGGCTACAGGGTTCCGAAGTGAGATGAATTGTCACCTGCTCGCTTACTTTTACTTGCTGGTGCCTTCGGGCCGGGCCTGACTGTCCCAAAAGGGGCAGCCACCTACCTCTTCCCCCTTTTCCTACCATGAGACAGCTTCCTCAGGACAAAAATCTCTGCAAGCAGGTGACATCCACTCCTTTTTTATTCTTGACCCTTTTAACCCTATCTGGGACAGTTAGCATCTTTAAAGTAAATATTCTGCAGAAAAACTTTTGTGTGTTTTAGCCTTTAGGGTGAGACAGTTATGCTGTGGGGACTTTGTGTATAAGAGTGAGATTTTGTCGGCATAATAGGAGATAAAATTTAGAATTTATTTTCATGTCTTTTTAATTTAATTTTTGTTGCTGTTGATTTTGTTTTTTTATATACGGGATGCTCGGGAATTTTGTTAGTTATTCTCATTAGAAGCCCCTCTGTCTCGCCAGCAGGATTCGGTGCAATTATTAACTTAAGTTTTTTTTTTTTGTATTATTTAGTAATTTTTCCAAATTGGCTAACCTCCATATTTTAGTTCAAGAGGCCCCTACCCCTAGAAATGGAGAACTTTACCTACTCTTTCCTCATTAATAAAAATATGTTTTTAGCAAATTTAAAAAAAGCCGCCATTTTCCAAAATGGCAGACAGCTTTTTCTCATGGAATACTATGTATTTAATTTCTTTTCTTATAGAAAAGATAGTCAGTAAAATTTAAGAAATAAGTTTGTCATAGTTACTTATTTCTGAAAATAAAATTATTTGAATTTGACTGCCCTGTTCTTAGCCCTAGAGTAATAACTAACAGTTTCGGGCTTAGTACGCGGGATAGATAGTCCCGTCTCATTGTGAACTAAGTATGATTGGTGCTGTTCTAAACACATCTGATGTACTGCTCCTGCAAGATCTCGCTGATATACAGGGTATGTTGGGCAAAATACACATGCTACTTGTAACCGAAATTAGCTATTTCTAAGAAATATTAAAACAAATGTAACAGCAATACGTGTAAAGCGTGCCAATGTCAATGTTTGGCACCCATTGCAGCCAGATATTATAAATAACTCTAATAATACTTAGGAAGTGATGCTGCTACTTGGCATCCAGCCGGTTATAAAAGTGAATTACTCTGTTCTAGCTATTGTGTACAACTGAAAACACCAACCCAAGAGCTACTGGCTCATCCAACTATCTTGGTACAGCCTCTAGCTGTTCCTCTCTTCTTCCCTGCCAATCAACCTAACATCACGTTGCTGTACCTAGCTACAGTTATGTAGCTAACGGATAGGTACTAAATTGTATATGCGTGCATGTGTGTGCCTGTGCATATTTTTTTTAACTTCATTTGTCAGTTCTCATGGACCTACAGGCCTGTGCGTGAACTGTATTCAACGAGTGAAGTCCCGACCGTTGGCTCAGTGAGGATTCGAACCTTGGACCTTGCCCTCCGCAGTTCAAAGCCTTTGCCACTGAGCCACCACGCCGTATGATGGCTTTGCTAAAATAAAAAAATCAGTTACTATTGTATTTACAATAAGAAATAATTAATAAATCTAAATTAATGAAAACAAGTATATTTATGAACCATTTCACATTCATTTTGTAACTGAACTCCTATTTAACAATTAATTATATAAATGTAAACAAACATCTGTAATATATATATATATATATATATATATATATATATATATATATATATATATATAAAATAAATAGATGAAATATAAACACATGTTTCAACATCATATCAGTTACACACAAATACAAACAAGAAGACACAACAGAGTGACATGCAGTGTGACAAGTTCGCAATTATGTGCCTACGACCGTAAGTGCTTGCTGTAATGTGCTCAACAGCACTGAGTTGTGTGTGAGTTTATATGTTTTTGTGTCATGTGTGTACTGTAAGGTAATGAAGATAAAGAGTAGGTAAGGAGTGAAATAGCAAACAAGAGCACAATAAGAGAAAAAAAATAGAATATGGAAGAGTGGACAGTTTCTCAACCTGGTAAAGAAAATATTCTGCAATTTGAATATTGGAAAGGAAACAAAGATATTCCCATTAAGCACAAGATGTATTCTCAACCAACTTTATTATATGGAGCGGAAAATGGACTTGGACAAAAGGTAATATAACACATTCAGTGCTACGTGGCAGTAAAATCTGCACTTCTACAGTATCCTACGAGTAGGACTTGGTTTTCAGTTTCCGGTTACAGTTACTTTTGGAGTTTCTATTACTGTTTTTAATTTGTTTTTGTTTTTTTCGAGAAATTAGGAATAATACTAAGCAAAAAAGATGTAGATTGTACTGAAAAGGAAAAATTAAAAATACTGTATTTATGTTCTACGAACGCCCAGACCAATCTGAATTGTTCTGTAGCATGTTTTGAAAAATGTATCTCAGATCAGACTAATTTTGAAAAAAAATGTTAGAAATGGACCTGATAATAGTAGTTTTTAATCTTTTTCATTTGTTTTACTTAGTTTCTTTATATTACTAACTAGTTTATAAAAAAATAAAGTGGTGTACAAAAATCTTGGACATTAATTTTTTGGCAAATTCGTTCGCCAGGGGCTGATGGCCAAATAGACAGCCATACATCAAAATTAATTATTTTAAGCTTTCCACATATACAGACTACTGCTGACAGTCATAAATTGACATTACACAATAAAAAAATGAGTTTTTGAAAAAAAATTCAGCCATTAGGGTAGGTTTTTAATTTATACATGCAGCCACACATGGTGAAAACGAAAATACGGCCATAGGACTGAATGTGTTAAGCAGATTACAGGCAGCAGAAATGAGATTTTAAAGACGAATAGAAAAGATCGGCAGAATAGATAGAATAAGGACCAAAATAAAAGAGAAAGATTGAAAGTGAAACCACTAGAAGAGACAGTTGAAAGATGGATATAATGGATGGGGCATGTGAAGATAATGGGAAATAATAGATTACCGAAGATAGTCTTGGAAAAAGAGGAAGAAGAACAAGAGGGAGGAGAGAGGACCGAGACTGGAAGGATGTGAAGAGAAGAGGCATAAAGAAAAAATAAGTGGACGAAGAGGAAATCTGGACGGATAGACAAAAATGGAGCAGGCTTTGTAGGATGGCCGGTAAAAACGGAAATGTCAATGTATGATGATTATATAATAAATTGGATATAAATTTGCTTGGTTGATTGATTGATACAAATACTTTTAGATATAAATAACGGAATATTTCTAAGAAACGCCAACTCACCAACAAGAGTGGTCATCTTCTCCATTGCTTCACGGCGCTCAGATAGACTGGATTTATTTTGTCCTGAGAGAATGTCTTGAGCTAGCTGGCTGCCAAAGTCCAGCCAAATGCTCAACATGCGTGGCATTGACTGGTAGATGTATTCACAGCCATACTGCAGTGACTTGCCAAAAAAGTTTATCATATGGACTTGGTATTCTCTGAAAAAAAAGAAAAAACTGTAAATTATGTGAAGAAATATAACAAAAATCCTATTCTATTTAGATTAAAATCAAGTCTACAAAATCATACCTTTTACTACAGAACAATCTATGAAACATTTGCTGCACAATACAAAATGTATGTTCAGTATATATATAAAAAAATCAACAAACTATCAATAAAAATTAAATCAAAAAATGTTATTCTGATATGACAATTTAAATTAGTGTGCCAATTTCAGTAGTATTATCGATCTGTCAGTACCTGTCAGTATTTCATAGGAAATGTATACTGTTTAATCACTTCCAAACTGGTGTATGCCGATACTGAAAATATAAACGGGGATTGACACCAGATCAGTCACATTATTGAAGGGAGTCTATCCAAATAATGGATCACATATTTACAGATTGCTCTCTGCGGTCTTTTAGGGAGGATTATCTAGCATAATTAGAATCTAGTGAGGCAGGTCTTAAATGGCTTGATGGACTGGATTTAGATTTGTGACAGATCACTTTATATTTTTATAAATAAATAACATGACTTTTGGATTTTTTCCAAATATATATTACTGCTTTGGATTTTTTTAAACTTGATAAATGGTAGCTGATAAGAAACCATACGCTATATATATAATTTCAGTAGTTGACTTTTTTACAACTATAGTCTAGTATATGTATGTGTTTCTATTCATTTATTTTTTTTATTTTCCAATTTGAGAACCTTGTTCAGAGCTTGATCATTATTACACTTCTTTAGGTAGTCAATATGTTTTAATATTTTTAATTGGCATACCATTAGGGCTAATTTATAAAAATGTGTATGTACGGCCATCAGTAACTCCGAAACACAAACATATAAAAAGTGACTGTAATAGTGCTGTGGTTATTAGTCTTTATAGGAAATTAGAAACATTTTTTCAATGTTAAAGTACAACTATTTTTCAAAAAATAAAGTAATAGAAATTAATATATCAAAATTATTTCTTTTCACGACTTACTAGTTGGAATATTAGCTATGGACCACACAAAAAGTAAATGCTTGTTGAGCGTACGTATGCAATAGACCAGTGGTTCTCAACCTTTTCACCACTGAGGACCACTTGTACCTTTCAGAATTCTTGGCGGACCACTTAGATATTATTATTAATATTTCCCAATAATAGGTAAAATGAGATGAACACTGAAGTTTTACTAATGAATTTATTGTTTATATTTTACAAAATAAAAAAAGAAAATACATAGTGAAAGACAAAAGAAGTATAAAAAACAAAATAAAAAGTCATAGATATCGCCAAATTAAGACGTTAATGACTCCCTTGGTCTTGCTTCTAACTTGAAAGTTTCTCAATATTTGGCTCGAAAGAAGTTAACGCCAGTCTCATAGGAGCATTCAAATTTAGCAACCTATTTCTGTGTTTATTCTTGATGACACATAATGTTGAGAATGCTGCCTCACAGAGATAAGTGGAATGAAAAGGAAGAAGTTTCAAAGCTTTTTCACTTAGCAGTGGACTTTCATCAAGTAATCTTATCCAAAAATCTGCAACATTTTCGCAGTGAGATTTTATCACTTTTAAATGATCATCGGATGAAATTTCAATAAGCTGTTCATTTTCCTGAATAGACAGATTATTATCGTGGGTAGCTAAAAAGGAATCTATCACCCACAGATTATTTTTCCTCACATCTGTATCAGCAGGGAAGTACTTCTCAAAGTAATCTTGAAGTGATTTAATGTTGGACTTAACCAGTGAATGTAAAACATCCTCATTTAAGCCTTCATTTTCAGATATAAAATCTGAAAACAAGTTGAACATTTCAAACGATCCTTTTCCAGCTTCGGACTCCCATAGCATCAATTTTTTCTTAAATGAATCAATTTTTTTCCAAAGGTCAAATGCGGTTTTAGATGGTCCCTGCAGGCCTAGATTCAATATGTTGAGCTGTTCAAAAATATCTGCCAAAAAAGCTAACTTGGCCACAAATTCTCCGTCACGCAGTATTTCCGCTAAATCAGGTTTTTTTTTCCATCACGATACATACATACTTCTTCTCGAAGTTCATAAAATCTGCCTAAAACCCGGCCCCTGGACAGCCACCAAACTTCGGTATGTAAAAGGAGATTGGAATGAATGGATCCCATGTCCTCGCATAACAAAGCAAACAATCTCGAATTAAGAGCATTACTTTTTATAAAGTTCACAGCCTTTACCACAGTAGTCAGAACCTTGTTTAGGTCGGGAATTAATATTTTGGCAGCAAGCATTTCGCAATAAATAATACAGTGTGTTAAAACAATATCACTGTTTCCTTCTTTCCTTACTAAACTTGGCAAGCCTGTTTTGTGACCTGTCATTGCCGCGGCACCATCAGTGCAAAGTCCTACACAGTCTTTCCAAGAAAGATTTTTGAGTGTGAAATATCCGTCAATAGCTTTAAAAATGTCTTTTCCGGTTGTGTTACCTTGCAACTCAATCGAGGTCAGGAACTCCTCAGATAATTTTTTGCTGTCTTTATCTATGAATCGTATATAAATAAGAAGAATAGCTTTATTGGTATTATCTGTAGATTCATCAAGTTGTGCAGCAAAAATCTTTGAGGAATGAATTTTCTTTAGAAGTTGGGTTTCAACATCTGATGCCATACCTTCAATTCTCCTACTAACGGTGTCATTGGAAAGAGGAATATTTTGCATTTGTTTAGCGTATTTATCACCTAAAATTGCTTTAGTTGCATCTCTACGATACATGGTAAAACTAATTCCTCACCAACAGTAAAGGGTTTCTTGGTTTTTGCGATTCTAAGTGAAAGTTGATATGACGACCAAAGTAGCTTTATCATAAGTTGAGTATGACTTAAGGATATTTTTTGACGATTTTAGTTCCGTCTCATTCCTCTTAAAGAAATCTACATGTTTTCCGGCAAATTTTTATGCTTTGTTTCAAAGTGTCTAGTTAGTTTTGCCGGCTTCATTGCCTCATTACTTAAATTCTCCGCACAAATTACACCTTGAGGTAACTGAACACCAAATTCTTCAATGAATGTAAATCCACATGCTATGTAGTCCGGACTGTACTTACGATTAACAGGCCGTTCTTTTAGGACCAGTTTGAGTTAATATTGTGCTATCGCTGGAAATATTACTGGTAGAACATCCTGCTTTAACGTTCTCACTATCCGTCTTCTTAAAAAAAACCGAAAGTTGCATCTGTTTGCTCATTTTAGTAAACTACAATCACCAAGCAAAAAACACACACGCTCGTCACTTGACAGTTGAGTCAGCACTGAGTCACTGAGTAGTGGCGCGATCAAAGACGCCTGTACGTCACGACAGCGGCCAAAACTAAACGAATATAAACAAAGAGGCGCGTTTGGTCGTCTGGTTCTCGTCAACACAATACTGCAAACGTTTTGAGTTGAAAAAAAATAGGTAGACGCATTAATTTACGTCTCAAGAGCCAAGATTTAAGACGATTATTTTATGACTGTTCACTTCGCGGACCACATGAAAACCGTTCGCGGACCACGGGTGACCCGCGGACCACAGGTTGAGAATCACTGCAATAGACAACATATCATTTGTATATTTTTTTCAGTTTCTAAGAGAGGAAAGTGAAATCCTTCCTCACTTCGATGGTGGTACAACATTCAGTGGCCTAAAATCAAACTCTACTGCTCACTGGCTGACTGTACTTCTTCTACATCCCCACCACACCCACAGGCATTGCTGACATCTTACCCTCAAACTCCTTATTGGCTTTGCCTTGACATGACATGATCTTTCCCCTTTGATTCTTACCAACTTACGTGTCCATAGTCTGTAAGTTTATAAAACTATATTTATACATTCATGAGTACATATAGTTTTTTTTAACATTTCATTGTAAAAATGTTACTTAAAAATTAAACTATTAATTATAGCTTGTATTTTATTGTTAACACAGCTTATGATTGTTAGATTTTAATTATTATTTCATGTTTATTTTATTATCATAGGCCAGTAACATTTGGCTATAAAATCGGCCAATTTGAAAAAAATTCAAACTAACAAATTTCTTTTCGGAACGGCTTCAGGTATCATCCAATATGAGTATTTTTTATTTTCCCCCTCGCCGGAGTTGTGCTTCAAGGGTTTGCCCCAAAATGGGTGTTTTAGCGATTGATTATATCTCCTAAAGATTGAAAATGTCAAAGACACTATCAGTATACAAGTTGTAGAGCATTAAAGTGTGCATAAAATGAGACCATACCCCTACGTTTTTGACCGACTGATTCCATTGTAAAGGTCCTCAAAGTTTGACAAATTCTTCAGATTAGTGAAAAATTGTTGTTTTGTCATCCATTCAACAAAAATGTTCAAACAAAAATCTTCCAAAAAACCTAGTAATAATAAAATGAGATTATATAAAGGTTGTAAACCAGTAAACTTTGTGTCGAACAGGAGCAAAAACAAATTTTTTTGGATTACCCATTTCTGTACTGTCAAAGCTTGAAATTGGGCCTCTTTGAAACACCTATGCAAAAGTGCTCTGAGGTATTATAAAACCTGTAGAGACGTTCTGTTGGTAACTACTGTACTAGTGCTAATAGTCTTAGTAGTATAAATGAGCATTACTGTTATTTATTATGCATTATTAGCAATAATAACCAATTATTAATAATCAGTTTTTTATAGGCATGTTTCCTGATTGTAATTCTTACTATATTACAAATTAAATGCTATTTGTAACTGCAAAATTTAGGTATCTTTTGTGGGCTCACCTTGAGATGGGAGCTGACAAAGGATCTTGTCAGTGCATACCAGCGTGGTGATCAGATCATATACCAGGTATTCAAAAAGTCTGGAACCCCCTTAATATTTTACTATATAATATTAATAAACACAGAACAATGAACTCTAGGATTACGTCCTCAAAGTGGTTACTGACAACTGACTTTTTGGCCAATTTAACTGTACCTTGGCCTTTTAACTTAAATATTTGGCCTTTTTCGCTTTGGGGGGACGTCCTGTGGATGAAGTCTAAAAAATTTTAAATATAAGCATAGGTTGAGTTATACCTCATTTTAAAGGTCATTGTTAGAGGAACAGATTGCTGCCTCTAACAGCCTCTAAAAGTTTAAATGAGGGCAAACTTTTAGAGGCTGTTATTTCCAAACGAATATGCCTTTTTCAGTCGGGGTTGTGGCAATGTGTTTCTCTAACAATGACTTTTAAATTCGACCTATGCTTACATTTAAGGTTTTTCAGATTTCCTCCACAGGACATCCCACCAAAGCGAAAAAGGACAGTTAAAACAACCAAAAAGTCAGTAACTACAGTATTGTTCTACGTTGATTTATAAAATAAATATTAAGGAGGTTCCAAACTTGTTGAACTCTCAGTATATGTTTTATGCTTGAGAAGTATGTACATGACCACAATAAAGTCATTATTATGTGAAAGTAGTTCTGTAAGTTCTCAATTTCTTTATAACGAGTGTTTTAACGGAAAATACTTTAGAAACTGTTAAAATCAGAGTTACGTTACTATCAATTAGCACTAAAATGAAAATCTGTACGTGAAATGATACAACGCAAAATATCTATGGTGTAAGTGAGTTACTTGTACCACAGTTTCCAAAATATCAAGCATTTTTATCATCATAAATCATTTTATAGTTTCATAATAACATGTCAATATATCGTTTAGAAGAAAGTTAACATAAATAAGGTGTAAATAAGCTAACAATTCTATCCAAGCCACAATTAAATAAAAATAGTAATGAAACCACTGTCTAAATCAAAAGGCCAGGCTCTTTGTGTTTCTGATAAAGTAATATTGCCCATTCCGAAACTGAAAAGGCACTTATAGTAAACCATAAGTGTTTTTTTTTCAAATAAGTTAATTAGGTGATCAGGTTTTGCATACGAAGTAAAAGGGAAAATTCAAATAAAAATTACATTTTTGAATGTTTACTAAAATTACTTTTACTGATACTAAAAAAATATTTAAAAACTCAAACCATATATTCTCAATGACCCTTCTCCTCATGACGTAAAAGTTCAAACATGTTGAGGCATACGTTATACTTACAGAGTCTTCCCAACAGATTCTGGGTTCTCGGAAAATGTTCTAAGATATTTGTATTTGTACTGAGCTAGACAGACAATGCTCTTCTCCCAGTTGCGACAGACCTCAACAGCACTGGCGTAATTAGCAAGGTTAGTTTCCATATCTATGTTGACGTTTTCATCGTTGTAAACTGCTATCATCAGTTTTGCCTGGAACATTTAATACTGTGTGATTAAACAATGTGTTATTTCAGATTTACTTGAGCTACAAACCACTTCAGTTAACAATAATGATTTCAATAATAAAAAACGTTGGTAAAATAGATAAGTTTCAATAAATACAGGGTGAAAATTAAAACTGAAACAGCATTATATGTTTTGAGCAATTAGAGATAAAGTATTTAAACTAAAAACATCAATGCTAAATAAAAAATGTACTTTTTGAAGCAACTAAGAATGTTTTATCACATCAGGGGGTGCACCACAAGGAACCAGAAGAGACCTTTTAATTAATTTTAATTAAGACCTTTAATTATTCTTTTGATTAAAGGTCTTAATTAAAAGAATACAACGCTACAGATCTGACTTAGTAATGTCGGTCCTATACAAAATGGCAGCAGTTTACATTTTGAACTTTGAGCTTACTAAAACATTTCAAGTTAGTTGAAACAATGTACATTAAAGCAGTAACTTGCAAAACACTGATATTGTGCCTGAAAATATGTTTTATAAAGCAACTGTCAATCGTCAATGTGACATTGTCAATGCTTTTTGTACGTTGTATGACAAATAAATGATTTTGATTTGTTTATCACATCAGGGGGGGGGATTGGTCCCCGAAGAGACTGAAAATATCTTAAAGAGAGACTAACTAGGTTGAGTTGTTATTAAATTAAGGATTTTCATTCAGAATACACAATGCAACAAATTTAATCATACAAGATAAATCATACTTTAATTGGCAGTAGTTCCAATGTACAAAATTAAGCAAAGCGAAACAATAGTGTTATCTTTCTCGTAGAATGTTTTACTTTTGTAACCTATAGAAAAAAGAAATCCCACAGCATTTCTTAACAATCAGCTTAACTGTATACATTGCAACTACTGCTGTTTTATGTAGGGTGAACCTATTGGAATCAGATTTTTATGTAATTTTGTTCTTCTAATAAAAACCTTTTGTTTGATATTAAATATGATAATTATTGTACAACTGAGTTACAGTTCATTAGAGAAAAATCACAACATATAAAGCTATAAAAACAAATTGGAACTAATACTACATTACATAATATTCCTAGTACGGTACTAAATCTCATAGGATTAAGTAAAGGAGCCTCTAAAACGACAAAAGAACACTACGTTAAGACTTGGATTATGCACACACACACACACACACACACACACCCACATATATACATACGAAGCTACACATGTATCCAAAAGCCCACACAGTGAATCTTAGGGCGCTAAACACTCACATCAACATCACATAGTCATACAAAGAAATTGGTAGGAACGAAGATAATTGTTTTGGATAGTAAAGACAATTGAATAATAATAACAATTGTTTACTTTCTAAAATTATTCAATCTCATTTTGATTTTATAATATTTTATTTTGTGTTCAATTATCTCTCAAACCATGCTTTTTTACATTAATTATATATAGTAGTTATTTTAAAATCTACCGATATGCCACTGTTCCAGTTCCTTTTTATATATTAAATCAAATGTTTTTATGGCCACTCCAAACTGGTTGTATTAACTAGGAAGTGACCTTCTTATTCTACAAATATTAACCCTTTTAGTGCCAGGCGTCGCTGTCAGCGACGCCCCTTACTAGTGCGAGAAATGCCAGCGTCGCTGTGAGAGACGCGCTGTATTTGTTATAGTGCATCGTTATGTTTTATTAATTGGCCGCCAGAATAATACCAGACGCTTTGCCAATGACCGCTGCACGCAGTTTCGCTCTTGGACTGTGTCTAGATGACGTAACTGTTCCGTGACAGACACGTAACTATTAGGTATAACTATTATGTCGCTTAGCAACCAATGTGTAATGTTTTAGTTATAATTTTGTAAAGAGATAATTTTAGAAGTATAGTAAATGAAATTATATGTGTTAGTTCAGTTTTAAATGCTCTATAAAATGCTGTTCAGGACAATATTCTAAAATAAAATTATAACTAACATACGAACCTTCAAATTTGAAAAAAAAAATTTTTAATTTTTTTTCTCAAGGTTTTTAGAAAAAAATAAAATTTATTACAAAGAAAGGTTAAATATATATACATAGCTCTATAGAACACTTATTGCTCTTTCATTTAAAAAAACATTTATATAAATATGACTAAAAACATGGATTCTATAAATTTTTACCTGGAACCTTACATTTTTGCCAAAATTGGCCTGGCACTTTTCACATAGGAAATGCAAAAATGGCCCGGCACTAAAAGGGTTAAGTAATATCATTAAATTTATTTTATTTATTAATTTCAATTTAGATGTTATCATTTATATTATTTTAGAAATTAAGACATTTGGTTATCTAAACTGTACATATATGTGTAATCAAGGTATATGGAATAAAGTGTCTTTTGAATCTGAAAATTTGAATAAAAGTTTTTATATTTATAACAAAATATTTATTTCTGAATGCTTTAAACCAGTGGTTCTCAACCTGGGGGGGCGCGCCCCTCTGGGGGGGGGGTGAGAGAATTTCAGGGGAGGCGTGATGGTACAAAGGAAAAAAATTAAAAAATATATATTTTGTTAAAAAACAAAAACTTTCAAAACCATAAAATAAAATTTAGTATATCTGGATTTTTATTTTGCATCCCAGCTTTTGCTAACGTAGAGTTAGCATCGTCAGTTTCACAATTTCACTGTTCTAACTTGAACCAACCAATTATTGACTGGAGGGGAGGCGTGAGCTACCTTCAGTTCTAAAAGGTTGAGAACCGCTGCTTTACATCATCCAGTAGTTAAAAAAAAGTATAATGGGGTGAGGTTTATTAATTGCTTTGTGAATTTTAAGAAATTTCTCTTGTATAGCTATGAGTGGGTTGGCTACAAAAATATTGATTTCTTTTTTAAAATGAAAGAAAGTATGATTCTAGTGTAAAGTTGGGATATATTAAACTTAAGAATCATTTAAAGGACTTGGATCTTTTCCCTTAATTCACTATCACTATTTTTTTTTATTTCCGTTAATTCACTACCCTTTTTAAATATTCTATTGCTCTAAAAACTGTTCCCCAATCCCAATTTTTACGTTTCCCAATTTCCCAATTTTTACGTCCACTGTGGTATTCCTTATCTGCTAGAAATCCGATATCCCTGGCCTTATCTTATCGCTTTCCAAAAACTTACACATGGAGAGCGCATTCGGCGGTAAATTAATCATTGGCTTTACCAGTTCCTGATCAACTTTAGTAGCCACCTAATCTGACCCGACCTAACCTGACCGTAATTGCCATAGGAAAAGTAGTGGTAGTGAAGTAACGGAAAAAGTAGTGGTAGTGAATTAATGGAAAAGGTCCAAGGACTTTATGAAGAATACCTTCTAGGTTTACAAAGGGACTGATTATTTTCTCTTCCTTTGAAAGTGAAAAGGAGTTAAACAGACCTGTGCACAGAGCATGCGGTCATCCTTTCGACAATTAGGAGACATACTCTTGAAGTCGGCTGCATCAGGAAAGTGATATTCAATGCCTCTCTTGAGAGTGTTGAGAGCTGCCTCTGGTTCAGCTTTAGCCCACAGCAACTTGGCTTTCTCCACAAACAACCCCTTTGGCTTGTAAGGCTCCACAGTCAATATATTTGTGTATGCTTGTTGGTAGTGACCTGATCTGATAACACAAAATTAATTACTTAATAGGGATGGGTTGGTCCCTAAAGTCGGTTCTATCCCTAATAACCGATATAACCGATGGGAAAATCTCGGTTCTGCGGTCCCTGTTCTTGAAAAAAGTAAATGGGGAGATAGCTTTCATATCAGAAATGTTTCAGGTGTAAAAAGTGCTGATAAACATAAACAGAACAATCAAACGACATCAGGCCACAAGATAAACAATATATCTTTGTCAGAAAATATCTACCCTTAGAAGGCCACTTCCTTATCAGTATGTGATTTGGCTGCGAAATAAACAAAATATCTAAGTCAAAAAATATTTAACCATAGTCTGGCCACTTTCTTATCAGCAGGTGAAAAGAGACAGATAACATTAATGAACAGGAATTCACATGCAAAAGCTTACTGTATTGTCATCCTTTCTTGTCACTTCCTGCCTGATAAAAAACACCTTGTGGAAACATTCCATTCTGTTTACAACTCATCTAACATTTTGAAATTAATTATGCTTCTAGTTTTATTGTAAATTTTGAAAAATAAAAGGTTTTCATAATGAACTTAAGATATTAACCCTTTCGATGCCGGGCATATTTTCCCTTGGTATGCGAGAAATGCCGAGGGTATTTTTAGTGAATATGCATAGTTTACGTTATTTTGTTCTAACTTTGTTATTTTTCAATATATTTTCATAATTATTTTTTTGTTTTTCTTGTTTTGAAATGCTCTTTTTACTACTTATATATTTTCTTAAATAAAATATTGGTTTTAATTTGTAAAATCAACTTTTTTTAAAAATTAAAAATTTTTTTTTTTATTTTTCAATTTTGAAACTTTTCAGACCATACAAAAAAAAATACTAGGGCTATAAAAGTGACTTTATTTGAAAGAACATTTAATTACTAACATGCATACCAAATTTCAAAGTCTTACCTTGAAAATCCCAGGATTTATCGTAATTTTTTTCGACAGTACAAAGTCACATATTTGTCACACTCGAGCGATTATTTCAAGTGTGACAAATATATTTTAACAAACGCACATTTAAAAGATGTTTAAAACACTTTTTCTGAGTACAATAATCAATTCTCAACAGATTGGTACCGTATATGTGGCATATTAACGAAAATGCCTTATCTGAAAAAAAATTACGAGCGGTCCGAAATATTGGACCGCGGCATTTTTAGCGTAACTACCGCTGTCCGATATATCGGACAGCGGCATCGAAAGGGTTAAGAGTTTATTTATTTAGATTTGTAATGGAAAAACAATGCATACAAAACCTAGAGAATTGAATTGAAAAATACATTTTTAAGATTATTATTGTGTCAAAACTAAACAAAATGAGTCTTAAGCACTTTCACTTTAAAATAGTTAAATTTTATTTTTATTATTTTTTTACAAAGTTTTAAATTGGATTAATGTTTAATGGATTAATGTTTTAAATTGCATTGACTTAACATTTACTGACCCGAAATAGTTGATTATTTCTTAAATTTAAAACAAAATGTATACTGTAATTTCTAAAAACATTTATGGCATGTTTATAATTTTTCAGTTTTTTATTGTCTTTGATTAGTAGTTTACGCTTTGTAAATTAAGTTTTGTTTGAATTTTAGTTTTAGTTTGAAATGATATTTTATGTTGTTTGTATAGTTTTACACAAGGTTGAGTGGAAGAGAGGACTTCGTAGTCCTAACTCCGCCTTTAAATAAAGACATGCATTCATTCATGGTATTATTGGCTGTATAGTTTTTTATGAATGTGAGTATCATTTATATTTTCTTAATTCAGTACTACCACTAACAATTAAAAAAAATATTATATACACAGGGTACAACAAGGAATAATGAAGTGTATTGATACAATAAGATAACCAGTTGTACAGTGAAATATTATGTTAATAAAATGTCTTTATTTAGTTTGCTTTTATCTTCTTTCTTGCTTTACAACTTGGTTTCTTCTGGTTTATGCTCCGGCTGAAAACATACTCGGTAGTACAACATAGAGATACCTCAGGGAAGGGGTGTCGAGCTGGCCATCAATGTTCTTATGAGATTTAATATTAATCATGTTAAATTGTCCAATTAAAAATTTGAAAAAGAGAATAATTTAAAAACAGTATCAGAAAAAAAAATTATCAAATAAGGGAAAAGATAGGGAGAAAGTTCAAATTTAAAGTTCAATTTTCAATGGAAAATATCTTCACAGCAATTAGTCTATGGTCTGGTCTCACCAAATTTAAGTTTAAAGTTGTCTTCACCACAAACTTAGAATTCTTGATGTTTTGGGAAATTTAAATATGTTTGTGGCCAAATTTAATAAATAAAAGTTTTGTAATGATTTACAAAAACACTTTTATTGGGAATGTCACTAAATAAAGTCACTGTATTCTGGCTGCATCTTCTCTCCTTCAAGGCTAATAATGGACTCTCACTCTACTAGTTCCTTTTTCAATCCACAATTACAACAATGTGTCACTGGTTGCTTGATGATCACTTCACTTCACCAGGTGATGTGGGGGTTGGTATTATAATAAATCAAATATTAAAATCATGAGAAAATTAAATTAATGTTGAAATATTTTAGAAAAATGGAATAGGTTAAAAAAAAAAATAAAACAACTTCCAATTCTTAAATTAAATTATGCCAAATCTAAGAAAGGAAAATATTTATTAATAAAATGATTAAACATAGAGTATGCAAATTATTGGGAACTGAATTAAATTAAATTAATGTGATAAAACATATGATCAATGAGTGTGATGAGATTATTAGTGATGGGTAGCAGCTGGTTTAAATGAAAAGAAACAAGGTAAGTGGCAGATGTTCTTACATATGATAAAAAAATAAATAAACAAACATAATTTGAAACATCTCAAATATCCCCTCAGAAATTGCAGGGATTACTGAAAGTCATCACAAGATTTCGAACATGATGTGAAAATTATGTTGACATAATAAACAAACAGATACAAACATACATAGACAAAAATTTTTTAAAACTAACATACAAAATGATGAAGGTTACATACATGACACAGACGGTTACATAATACAATACAACACAATTGACAATATTACAAATTATATACAAGAAGGGTTATACAGTCTATAAAGGGAATTGTGGAGGTTATTGGGACATAGCACTGGGGAATGAGTGACTTGAGTTTTTTTTTTTTTTTTTTACAAGGGGAAAAGTCACCAGGGAAAGGGGAAGTAAGGGAAACTGGGGAAAGGTGGTTTCACTGGCACAGTTTATTGCACAGGACTCTCAGTCTATTAGGGGGGAAACTTCTCGCACTGGGGATTTAGCGGAGCAATCATCGGAGAAAATCATGGGTTATTACTTTACTTGGTTGATTAAGGAAATTATTCCCTCTCAACAAGACATGGGCTTTGTCGTAGTACACAGTTTTTATTACACATACACAGTTGTTAGACAAGGGGTACATATCACAAATTCATTACAAAATACATATTGATGAGTAGGTTGATGGGATGAACACAAAATATGAAAATACAAAGTTACAAAGAAAATTAAATTACTATACAATATTTACAATACAGGTCTATAGGTAAACTACACTTGTTTCTTGTTCTTAATTTGAATCATATATCCTCTTGAGTTGGGGACAGGTAACGTTTGATGGCAGACACGTGGTATGGTCCAAACTTCCGTCTTCCATCAAGGCTTCTAACTCCGTAGGTTGATGTTCCATATATTTGGTCAATTTTAAATGGACCTTCGTACACTTCAAAAAGTTTGGCGGTTTCTCCTACGACAGCATGCGACAGTGGATGGGTTTTCACAAGTACAAGATCATTCAAATTAAAATTAGTAGGTCGGATCTTCATGTTGGCTTTACGTGCACGTTTCTTCTGCTTGTCCTTTATCCTTTGTTTGGCTAAAAACAATTTTCTCTCCAGAGGTATATCTGATGTAAAAGGATTTGAGACATAGTTTTCCCAAAATCGAACACTTTTAAATCCTAGATGAAGTTCATTTGGGGTGAAGCCGGTCGTTTCGTGATGAATCTCATTTAAGAAGGTGTTTATCTCAGGTATGTACCGTGCCCAGTTACGGTGTTTGTGTGCACAGTAGGTGCGTAGACATCTCTTTACTTCCTTTATCGGTCTCTCTGCCATGTTATAAGACGGATAGTATACAGGACTAAATATGGGGGTGATATCATTTTCTTTAAGCTTCTTAAGCCAGGCCTTACTTTTAAACTGTGATCCGTTGTCACTTTGAATCCTCTTGGGTATACCGTAGTTGATGAAGTGGTGTTCAAACAGTTTCTTGATGATGGTGTGTGTATTGGCAGTTCTCATGGGGTAGAGTTTGACGAATTTTGTAAAAATGTCCAGGGTGATGAGTAGGTATTTTACGTTTCCAATGCTAGTGGGTAATGGTCCAATGATATCGATGGCGAGGTGATCATTCTTCTGGTTACAAGTTATTCCTTTTGCAAGTCCTTGTGGTGGGTGCTGGTTGGTTTTACAGCGTTGGCAAGAGTCGCATGTGGCTAAGGTAGTCCGAATTCTTCGTCCCATATTCTTAAAAATGAAACATTCTTGCAGTATGGAGAAACATTTCTTCGCTCCGCAATGTAAGTAGAAATAGTGGCACTCCCAGATGAGGCGGTTGATAATTGATTCCGGTACTGCGATCAGCCAGTTGTTCCTATGCTTCTTATACAATATTTCTTTATCCAGCTTATATTTTTCGGAAGTCTGTTGGTAGAGAGGAACATTTTGGTCAAGTTTAAGGGTAGCATAAGGAATCCTAAGGAGTGGGTCATCAGACTGTAGTTCAGGTAAATTTGATAAGGCGTTGCGTAGATGAGGGTCGGAGATTCTTCGGATGTAGTTGATAGTTAGTTCTTGAGGTGGGTGCTGAGTTGGTGAGGTGTCTGGATGGATGATTCGACTGAGTGCATCGGCTGTAGAATTCTCTGCGCCCTTGCAGTGTTGGATTTCGAAGTCGTATTCCTGAATAGCAAGAATCCAACGGGTGAGACGGTTGTTCAGGAGTTTGCATGTTTTGAGGAATGTGATGGCATGATTGTCAGTCAGTATCTTGAGTCTTGTCCCTAGTATGAGGTAGCGAGTTTTCTGTAGGCAATATACGATGGCGAGGAGCTCCTTTTCTGTGGTGGTGTAGTGTAGTTCAGCAGATTGCAGGGCTCGAGAAATGAAGACAATCGCAGCCTTATCTCCGTTCTCCTTCAACTGGAATAAGTGACCTCCGATTGCGTAGTCCGATGCATCGGTCTGCAGGTAGAATGTCTTGTTGATATTCGGATGGTATAGTATGTTGGTGTGGAGGAACATACGTTTGATGTGGTTGAAGGTTGTCTCATCTTTTGCTGTCCAGATGAATTTAGTCTTCTTTGATGTAAGGCGAAGTAAAGGTTGAACGGCTTCTGCATAACGGTCGATGAACTTATTATAGTAGTTGATGCATCCTAAAAATGATTTCAGCTGTTTGCGGTTAGTCGGTGAAGGAAAATCCAGAATAGGTTTGATTTTACTAGAGTCCATACAAAGTCCTGATTCGGTGAGTGTGTAACCTAGGAAAGGTATAGTGTTCTGGCAGAAGGTAGACTTCGAGAATTTTACGGTCATTCCGGCTTCAGTCAATTTCTTAAGGATATAATCAATATGTGTTAAATGGTCTTTGAAATTGGGACTAATTATACAGATATCATCCACATAAATTAAGGTGAAATTTTCCACTTCATCGTCGAAGACTTTATCTAGGGCTCTCACTAAAGCGGCTTGGGACGTAGAGATACCGAAAGGAGTAACTTTATAATGGTAAGTCTTCCCTCTGAACTGAAAAGCTGTGTACTGGCGGGACTTAGAATTTAATGGTATTTGCCAATAGGAAGCGGTTAGATCAATACTAGTGAGCCATTTAGAGTTACATGCTTTAGCTAGGAGTTCGTTTATGCTACGGTTGCATTCATAATCTGGGGTAATTAACTGGTTAATTTTACGTGCGTCTAGGCACAATCTAATTTCACCTGACTTCTTAATTACGGGTATAATAGGGTTGATAAAGGTACTGTTACTTCGTTCAATTATCCCGAGTTGTTCCATTCGTTGTAGTTCCTGTAGTACAGCATTCTGATGGGCTAAAGGTACGGGGTAGGATTGACATTTGAAGGTTTCAGGTTCTTTAACTTCTAGATTGTGTTGGTACTTGTTGCAGAGTCCAGGAGCATCAGAGAATGTATTTTGATACTTCAAAAGTAGATCGGTGAGTTGAGTCCTTTGTTCGTTGTTGAGCAGTTCGTTCTGGTTCAGAGTTTCTTCTATTATCTCAGCATTTATCCTGTCTTGTAGGTTCGTTGTGGAGGAAGGGGTGGTATCGTTATAAGTTTCAAAATTATCATAAATATAGGTTCTTTCTAAGTTTTGGTCGTATGCCGACATTTCATTGTATTCAACATCATTGTCGTTCATTAAGTAACATAAGATTCCATCGTGGTTGCACCCGTCAAACTCCAATAGTAATTCAGTATTATTTATGTTTATATTCAATGTTTTTCTATCAAAGTTTATTTCCATCTTCCACAGTCTTATCGTATCTATTCCAATAATTACATTATGAATGAGGTTTGGTACCATGATTAGTTGCAAATTAGTTTCCACACCGTTGACATTAACTGTAAGCATTAATATCTTAGAAACTCTTTTTGATTTAACACCGACGGCAGTTTTGATGTGTATGCCAGTTAAAGGTAATTCTTCATATCGTCCTAATCTACTCCTATTCTCTATTATCCATTGCTCTGAGACACATGAGATGTTGGCACCCGTGTCTATGAGTGCGGAAGTAGGCACATTGTTTATTAAAATATTAATCTCTGGACATTTTATGTTGTTTGCTGTTTCTACAGTTTTATTAGTTTCAGGATCTTCATTTAATAAAAAGTCACAGTCACAAAATATATTACTAAGGGTTAATATTGGATTTGAATTATTTACATTATTATCTAAATTAGAAGGCCTTTGTAATCCGAGGTTTGTGTTTTGCACTGAGGAATCTGAGGATAGAAATCCATGATTATAAAACAAGGGAAGTTTACCTAGGCCTTGGGACTCGTCAGTGCTTAGGCGTTTAAAAGCGCAGTACTTGTTGTAGTACTGGGAGGTGAACTAGTCGTTGGGTTTCTCCTTTCTATTATGGCAGAGCATATTTGTGCTTGTTCTCGGCTGGGATATTGCTGGTTGTCTCGATTTGATGAATTGTTGCCCCGGTTGTAATGTTGGTTGAAGTTTCCTCTGTAGTTGGGTCTTCTATCGTATTCTCTCCGGTATTCAGGTGAAGAGTTGTTGAGGTGCCCGTTGTTGTAGGTTGGTCGTCTTTGTTGCTGTTGTCCATCGCTGCGGTAATACTGGTTTCTAGGAGGGCTGTTTGGAGGTCTGCTTCCTGGCTGGTGCTGAAACTGTCGCTGTGGTAGTGGTTCGTTTCTCGGTTGACTGGTAGTTTTCGATCGCTGGTGTGCGTCCTTAATATCTTCTCTTTGGAGTAGCAATTCGAACTCGGCGACGGTGTTCACATTCTGGACTCTTCGGGCGTCTTGGATCAACTCGGAAAAGTGTTCCGAAAGAATATTTATGATTTCATCCTCGCTGATTGGTGGAGTGATGGATCGTAATGTCAATACTCGTTCAATGAAGTATTCTGCTCGTGGCAGCTTTCCTCCGGGCCGGTATCTTTCGACCTCTATACGCTGCTTTACTCCTCGTTGGATCTCGCGGCTCCAGTATTTGTTTATAAAGTTATGTTCAAAATCTGACCAGTTGCAGATTTCCTCCTTAATCAGGTCGAACCATTTTGCAGCATGTTGCTCTAAACATTGTTCAATAATGTCCCGCAAGTGTTCCGAGTCGTTGTTTGGTTTGTTGTGTGTTATGTTTCGTTCATAGAAGCGTTTTAGTTTATGTAAAAATTCCTTAGGGTTTTGGGCTCTCCCGTAAAATTTAGGTGGACTATTGTCGGTTGCATGGGTGCCGTTGCCGGTACATGTGACATAAATATTCGGTGTGCCTGATATAACTCCATTACTAACTTGACCTTCAACGTTGGTGATTCTATTACCAAAGGTGTGTACAAGTTTGTTTAATGTATCAATATCTTCTCCTTGTTTTTGTGTAATTGGTAATATTTGTGTTAATACTTGTTTCGTACTGTCCTGAATTTGGTGAGTCAATTCTTCCTTTTGTTGGATAATGTTTGTCTGGCAAGCAGTGGCGTGATTAAGTAATTTAATGTCAACTGTATTTATAACGTAAGTAGTGTTGTTAGCAAGGGCTTTCTTGATGTTATCATTCTGGATTGCAATATTTTTGTTTAAGTCGTCACGGACCTGCTGGTTTTGTTTTTGGATTTCGTTGCCGAAATTTGTTTCCAAGTGATTCATTCTATTATTTTGTTCGGCTCGTGTAAGTTTAATTATGTCAAGGTCAGATTTGACTTCGTCATATTTATGGCTTAAGTGATCGATTTTACTTTCAATATATTCAGAAAATATTTTAAGGTTCTGATTTAAATTTTGTTTTAGTTCTAAGTTGTCTTGTTTTAATTCATTTATACTTTGTTCTAAACGGTATTCAAGTTTTAAAGAACTGTCTTTTATAAGTGCTGCAATTTGTGAAAGCAAATCGGTATTCGCATCTGCGCTAGCCGGTTGTTTGTCCGTCGCGGTAGAAAGAATAGCAATGGGATGTGCGGGTGACGTCATCGTCTCATTCATCGCTTCCGTCGTCGTTAACTCAACAGTTGTTATGTTGACTGTAGTTACTGGATTGGTGCTGGTGGTCGTTGTCATGGTAACGCCGTCCCATGATGCCGTGCTGTGTTCCCATTGGCTGGTTGGTTGAGGTGGTTGGAGTTTGTTTACATTGTCCGCCGTCACTGTCATGGCGTCTGCCGTCTCCGCTTCAGGAATGTTAAATCCTAAAAATACTCCTCCTGCCGGAATTTCGTTAAATAAAATGTCTATGTCATTATTTGTGTTCATGTTATTTGTGTTCGTAGCTATATCTGTATTGCTTGCATTAGATGTTGATGTGTTATAATTGTCAGATGTAGCTGTTAGTGTTTGGCTTGTTTGTCTAGCTTCTTCAATGGCGTCTTCCATGGTCTCATCTGTTGTATTGGGCCTATTTCTAAGATTATAAGGTTTGTGGGACATGGCTATTAATAATCTTATATTGTGATGAGAGTTCGATATGTGGTGATGGTTTTATGATACCTATAATGGGTGATATATCAAACATATAAATATTACACATAGGCCTAGATTTGGGATAACTTGGAAGTTGTTTTTATATACCTAATCTCATAAGGCATTGAACTGGCCAACACGATTTGGGCGCCAAAATTAACAATTAAAAAAAATATTATATACACAGGGTACAACAAGGAATAATGAAGTGTATTGATACAATAAGATAACCAGTTGTACAGTGAAATATTATGTTAATAAAATGTCTTTATTTAGTTTGCTTTTATCTTCTTTCTTGCTTTACAACTTGGTTTCTTCTGGTTTATGCTCCGGCTGAAAACATACTCGGTAGTACAACATAGAGATACCTCAGGGAAGGGGTGTCGAGCTGGCCATCAATGTTCTTATGAGATTTAATATTAATCATGTTAAATTGTCCAATTAAAAATTTGAAAAAGAGAATAATTTAAAAACAGTATCAGAAAAAAAAAATTATCAAATAAGGGAAAAGATAGGGAGAAAGTTCAAATTTAAAGTTCAATTTTCAATGGAAAATATCTTCACAGCAATTAGTCTATGGTCTGGTCTCACCAAATTTAAGTTTAAAGTTGTCTTCACCACAAACTTAGAATTCTTGATGTTTTGGGAAATTTAAATATGTTTGTGGCCAAATTTAATAAATAAAAGTTTTGTAATGATTTACAAAAACACTTTTATTGGGAATGTCACTAAATAAAGTCACTGTATTCTGGCTGCATCTTCTCTCCTTCAAGGCTAATAATGGACTCTCACTCTACTAGTTCCTTTTTCAATCCACAATTACAACAATGTGTCACTGGTTGCTTGATGATCACTTCACTTCACCAGGTGATGTGGGGGTTGGTATTATAATAAATCAAATATTAAAATCATGAGAAAATTAAATTAATGTTGAAATATTTTAGAAAAATGGAATAGGTTAAAAAAAAAAATAAAACAACTTCCAATTCTTAAATTAAATTATGCCAAATCTAAGAAAGGAAAATATTTATTAATAAAATGATTAAACATAGAGTATGCAAATTATTGGGAACTGAATTAAATTAAATTAATGTGATAAAACATATGATCAATGAGTGTGATGAGATTATTAGTGATGGGTAGCAGCTGGTTTAAATGAAAAGAAACAAGGTAAGTGGCAGATGTTCTTACATATGATAAAAAAATAAATAAACAAACATAATTTGAAACATCTCACCACCAATTGAGAAAAGAACCAATAGTCAATTAAAAAAGTGTTTTCAATAATTAATCAAAACAATTTTTTTTAAATTAATTATATTATTTGTTTTTGCTGTTTATTTTTTATGTACTACAATTACATCAACATCTTAAATTTAGTTGTGGTAATTTCAATCAATTGTTGTGATTTGTTTTTTGAATAAATTTGATAACTAAACCAGACCTAGGCAGGTTATTTTTCAATTTTCTCTAGGCTTATAAGTTTTGTAATTTCCTCAAGGTAATATTTTGACCTTATGGAACTGTCACGACGATACTCTTAAGATAAAAATAGATTACTTTAAGATTGATACCGACAAGGTTACAAAACGGTCGATTATGTCTGCAGTTCACAGAGTGTTTGATCCCATTGGCATTATGAGTCCAATGACTGTCGGTCCAAAACTGCTTATTATTACATTTGATTACATTTGAAAACAAAATTTTAAGAAGAATATATGGACCTACCTATGAATCAGGAGTGTGGAGAATAAAAAAGAACAGAGAGCTTAGAGAACTGTACAAGAGACCTGATATTGTGGCGGTGGTTAGAAGCAGAAGAATAAGATGGCTTGGTCATGTGAAGAGAAGGGAAGAAGAAAAAATGATAAGAAGGGTATGGATGGGGAAACCAGCAGGAAGGCGACCTCTAGGACGACCAAGAATAAGATGGGATGACCAAGTGGAACAGGATGTGAGAAGTCTTGGTGGAGACATCGAAATGGCAGAGGATAGAGGATTGTGGAGGCAACTTGTTGGCGAGGCCAAAAATCACCTTGGATTTGAGTGGCCACAGGAGTAAGTAAGTAAGTAAGTAAGTAATATTCAATTGCATACTAATTTGAGCATTATATTCCATTTAACTAAATTTTATACTTTTTTAAATTTAAAGTAAATACTTTTTTTGTGCATTTGATCGCTTTACATTTTATAATCAATGAATATACAGTCCTGACTTTTGGATATTTATCCAAATATACATTGTAGCTTTATAATTAACAAATGGTAGCTAACAACAAACCATACGATATATATATCATAGTATGGTTACTAACTTGGTACATACCAAATCTTGCTGAATGAATATGTTAATGTTGAATGTGTGATGTTGAAAGAACTTTTCTATGAATCAAATAACATTACTTGGAAATAAAAACAGGATTTTCTGTCGAGAGTTGTCTTATTGAATTACAACTGTACAAAACAAATATCCTGAAAATCTAATTAATAGCTTAGGTTAGTAACTTTTGACAGTAACATGTTAGTTGTATTGAAAGAATTTTAAAAGGACTCGATTTTCAAGAAAATCCATCTAAAATAAGAGATCTGTTTGATTTAAATAAAAAATAAATAAATCAGCTGTTTTGCATTTTTGTTTATAATTTACCCTTCCTACTCTATAGACATATATATCCTCACTGCAGACTTTTCTCAAGACAACGAATACCAATACATCTACATTATAACTTTCATTATCACTTCTAAAATAGAGACTGAAAAGAACAAAATTAAGGATACAAATTTTGTCACCTCAAATCATTTTGTTAACGTTAGAGGGTAGAGTTTAAAATGAGGAAATGGCAGTTAAAATTCAAACTAGAGTTTTTTTTTCTCTCTCTAGGGTTGCCAAAAAAATTGATAGAAGATCTACTGTAGCTCTGTTCATACTGTGCATGAATGTGTATGTATGTATAATATATTCATTAGAGTCACTGAAAGCTTTGAAAAAGTTAAAGAAGGTCTTACTTTACCGGTATGTTAAAGCTACGAAGCCCTCACTAACAGCTTAAGGAAGACTTCCGAACCACCATCAGTGACACTCGGGCTACATGCAAGAACAGGATCCCTCACCGGTCACCATATTCCATGTTAAAGAAGGTCTTACTTTACCGGTATGTTAAAGCTACGAAGCCCTCACTAACAGCTTAAGGAAGACTTCCGAACCACCATCAGTGACATTCGGGCTACATGCAAGAACCGGATCCCTCACCTGTCACCACACTCCATGTTGCTTGACGCCGTTATATTGCGATAAAGTCGGAACCCTTCAGTCAAAGCGATTAACATTAGAATAATTATTATTTTATTAAAAGTCAAACTTACTTTCTAGCTATTTCAATACTCTTGAGCCAGCTATTACCAATCTCCTTAGAGAATAAGGGGACAATGTCAGGACTGGTATCAGTGAGCATCTGTTGAGCGAGAGACAATACAACTCGGCGGACACAGAGGACTTGTTGCAGCACACGACAGGATGGTTGCACCACCTTTAACAATCAGAAACCACACATTGAACAATTATTTATTTCATAAGTAAATATGACACTACACTTATAAAAAAAAAATTACTGAACATTGGTTTAGTTACTTTTTGCCAAATCAGGGATAGTACTATCATTTCGGAATTTTATTTGATATTAGCTTTGCTCATCGGGGGCTATGCCCAAACCCCCGTAGTGCATATAAAAATGTTTGTAAGATGACAAGCAATATGATTCTGCACACCTTTGTTTAAAATGAAACAATTATTTCCTTCAATGAATTTTAAATTAATCTTTATGTAATTGTATTATAGGGCTAATTTTGGAATTTTTTTCAAAATTTTTTAATTTTAGTCTATACAATAATTCCTCAATAGTCTGAAAATTGCATTATTTAAATTTTTTTAATTTCTCTTGTCAGTTACATGGGTTATAAGCTTATGTATATTGACTTTGTTTAACCCACTGTGGACAGAGAAAACCTGAAGCGTGCTGGGGCTAGCGGCCAGATATTTGCCGCACCAGCCAATTACAATTAACAGCACAATGATAGTTAACGTTCTGCTATCGTTCACTTTATCGTGCTTAAATACTACTATTTTGCATTTTTTTATTACTTTAAAAGGGACTTGTATTGTAATATATTTATTTATAATGAATATTCTTAATACAAATACCTATACAATTAAAATCAAATTATTTGTGTGCATAAATGATAAATTATTTACACCCGAGGACCACAAATATAAGGATTTCTCTGAAATAAGCGCAAAGAAACCCTTTCATCAAAGGGTGATGAAACTGTATTACTCTTTATGTATTACAATTACAGTTTGAGTAATAATACATCCGACTTTTTTTCATTTACTGAAACAAACAAAACTGACAAAAAACAATGTACACTTGTGAGCGCTATCTACCAAAGTTGAATGTAACTATTATACAAATAACTAAACTGATTTACTGCAGTAAAAGCTTTCTAGCCACATTAATTAAAATTACAAGCAGTTTGTGTTGAACAAAGACCTATGACATAGGGTATGTGTCTTTCGGCTGCATATGCTTCGTTTGTCCCCCACAATTAGTTAACAAGTTAAGTGCTGACTACCAGCTCAGCTAAAAATTGAGTGGTCCAAAGTATGAAATGAACCTTCCCAATCTCAAGTATTAGAGCCACTATTCTGGCAAATTTCTAATATGCTCATTTAACATTCCTGGCTAAATGAAAATTAGCTTTTAAAAACTTGATGGCTCACTGCTGTGTGTTACAAGTACCCCAACTAATCAATAAATTAAAAAATGGATATTTAGCTAGCTGAAATGGTTATTGTTGCATGAACTGACCTTAAGTCGTTCCTCTAATTCATCAACCACAACGTCACGGAAAAGTTGTTCTTTCTCTTTTGTTGACTTACAGTCAGCCATTTTCAGCACCATCTGTCCCAGCTTCTCTACCTCCGCTATGATGTGTAGCCTAAAAGATATCCACACTTAAAACTGTATTGTTGACAGGGCTTTATATTATTAATAAATTATTTACAAAACTACTTTTTTTCTTTAATCTATTTTAATACTTGAAATACAGTTTGAAAACAAACTTTTTTTACATCACATTTATTCACCAATGAAGGGTTTTAAATTAAATCGTACTGCCACGTAATGCACTATTAGTTTTTATCATGTAAATGTTTAGTGTTTGTCCGTGTATTTGTGTGTGTTTATGCAAATGATGATTTTTTACCAAACAAGAAGTGATGAAGCGGAATGCGCCTTGATATGAACCTAATGAACAACTTGATAGTAAAACCCTCAGTTTCAAAACCGTTGGTCATCCAATTAATGGTAATTATTTTCAAAGCATATTTCATAGAAAAGTTGTTTTCCGTCAATTAAAATGCCTTCACAGCTAATCCTAAATACTTTTTAGTATTTTTTTTTTAATCTTAACAAAACATTCATGATTGGTTTTTAACTATTTACTGTTTTATGGTAAATTATAAAATTAACATAGTAGCAAGCACTTATAAATAAGAAATACTTTTTTGGATTATTATTATATGATTGTTTTTAACCAGATGATTTTAATGAACACAAAATTAATTAAAAACAGCGTCTTTCATTAACCCCTTACGGATCGTGTAACATGGCATGCGCCGGGCGTAACGGTACGAATTAAATTCGCAACACGAAGCTACACTTGTCCTGCCCCCCTAGGGCACTCGCAAATTCTATACGTTTTGTTCTTATTTACATTACATAAACATTACACTGATCATATTAGTAGTCTATCTAATTCGGACAATCCCAATTTATCCTCCATTTTACTGGAAATTACAAACACGATAAGAGCGCAGGACTAAATTCCCCAAACTAATATCAAGTATCCGAGACAACATTGACAGGAAACAGTAACAAAGATAAGATAAGGAGACAGACAGATAAGCGTCTCAAAACAAATGGGTGCATTGTAACAGTGAAAACACTGACTCCAAGGGCCGAGTGACGCAACTGTAAACAACCAGTGCTGCATCGTCAACGTCACATCGTTTAGTTATCAGTCCACTCGGTGCAGAAGGTGAAGGCCACGTCTTTGATCAGCAATGGGTTAATGCTCTTGTGATGACTGAAGATAAGACCAGTGGCCAGGATATATTTCCTTGGTTGTTTTATCTTTTTTTGTGTGTGTAACTTTCAAAGGACTTAGCGGAGGAATTTAAAAAAAAGATTTAAGCCTGCTTTTCTATCTTAAAAAATACCTAATACCTAAATAATTCAGCCACTTGCCTTCTGTGAAAAAGTAACCTTAATAAACAGTGATTGTGATTAAAAATTAAAATTAATCAATTTATAAAATCATAAATAAAAAAGACGTTAACAATTAATTCCACTCAAAATTTTTTTTTTTTTTTTTCGCTGTCACAATATCACTCATTTCACAACCCCCTCCCTACACACAATACTCATGAAGCAATGAAGCAGCTGTTTAATTGGTGGATAGAAAAGTCATGAAGGTGAGTCATATGTATGGAAAATCTACAATTTTCTTTTCTTTTTTTTATTAGCTAAACCAATAACAGCTTATCAACTGTCGCTTAATCGCCTAGCCATTCTGTGTATACACAAATAACGAATTTGATAGAGTAATGTTGATGAAGTACTGATAAGTCATTACTGCACAAAATAAGAAATACTTTTAAAGAAAACTCACTTTACAATAGTATCATAACCGTGACGATAGCCACTTTGAGAAACAGAACAGCTGCTGAGCGAGCGTACTAGAGCTGCTCTGATTTTGTCTAAGCGAGTTGTCATCAGTGGCCCCTCATATTTGGACAGGTGCAACAGGGCCTGTCCTAGTGACACTCCCCAACCTCCTTCCCTACCTTCCAACAGCTGCTCAAGTTGCGGAAACATCGACAGAGAGAGCATGGCCACGGCTCGCTCGTCCAACAACTGATCAGACTGCTCACTTTTGTTTACACTACAATAAAACAAAAAGCCAAATGTTATTATTTTTATTATTTATTTAAGTCTAAGTTTGTATTGAGATTCCTTAGTTTTTTCTATTTATTTATTTTATTTACTCTTAAAACGCCGATCGCCAAGATATGGGCGAATATGGATTTCGAATGAGTGTAGACGAGCGAATGTAGTCATTGTTACAAACTAAGGCCGACAATTACTTAGAAAGTGTCATTAATTAATAGCCCAATGACAAATGAACAGCTGGTGATTATTAGCTGATCGCTTTCAAAATGTGTTGCGACTCTGATTGGGATCAAACTAAGAACCTTTAGCTTATGAATCTGGGATTTAACCAACTAAGCGACCAACCAATTATACAGAATATGTTTTGCAAAAATGATTACTTTTATAAACATTGAATAATGTAGGCTGTGTTATTTTTTGGCATGTTTTATGACTGTTCTAAATTTGCACAACTTATTAAACCTGACTTCAATATGATGAATAAAAATGTCTAAATATGCCAGAAATAATTACTGTTCTTATTTAAATAAACATTCATATAATTAGTCTTAAGTAGGAGACACCCCTGCACCGGGCTTGTCAGTTATCTGAAAATCAGACTAATACTACGTATTTCGGATTCAATATAAAGCTGTATTCAATATAAAGCCTTTCTTGCCCTGGCTATTGGGCTATTAATAAATGTGTCTTCCTTAGGAACAGTCTGCCTTAGTTAGTAACAATGACTACACTTGTTCATCTACACTCATCATTCATTTACCCCTCATATTCACCTATTTCTCTTCGGTCTTAATAATGAAAAATATGAATGAAAATTACAAAAAAGAAAAGAAGCATATAATACAAAAATTAAAGAAAGATATCTTGTTTTACTAAAACAATGCATATTCATGCATCAGAAATGTCTATCTTATGGAAAGTTGTAGAATGATATAAGTGTAGAGAAAAAGAGAATGTTACCTGTAAGTATAAAAGTACACTAAACAAGATTTACCAGTTTTACAATTAATTCTCCATGTTTTTTTCTTCAGACTACAAACACTGCATCAACATGGACTACTTTTATTTTTTTATTTATTTTATCTAACATCTTGATTGTTAGTTAAAGTTTTCCTATATAATCACAATGGTCATAAGACCAAATATCACACCTGTCAAGCAGTCCTCTTGCCACCTTCAAGGCAGTGTACGGCTGGTCTAAACTCAGGTAACATTGTACCATGCTCCTATAGAAATCCTCTCTAGGCATGTCCTCCTGCCCCAGCCGTTCATAGCAAGCTGCAGCATCCTGCATGGTTAAGCAAATATGTAAGTAACAAAAAAATGGCTAAACATTTTAATTAAAACAATAAAATGAATTCAATCTAGTTTTTCTTTACACAAAATTGATGCAGCTGTATTATTTATTACATCCATTATTTCGGTCAGTTTCATAAATAATGTTTTTGATTTTAAGAATCCATGAAATTCGTTGTACTATAAATATCAAAAATGAAATAAAGGAAAATTCTAAATTTACTGACTAAGTAGAAGGGGCTTAGCACTGAAAAAGCCATGCAAGTACCCATAACGGTACTATTGGTGGTTCTTGTAAAGAATAAACTGAGTTTAACGAACTAGGAAGGGAGGCTAGATTTGTATTCAGAAAGCATGTATTGAGGAAGATAATTTTTTTTGGAGAGAACTAGAGAAGACCCCAAAAAGATAACTTCAAAAGTAACCTATCCAATCTCTTTACTGCCTCTCTTTCAAATTAGATATTTTTTCGATGTGGACTTTTTATTTTTTACCAAAACCAGCCCTGAAACCTTCCTCCACAGCCTACCACTTAATTTCAACTGGTAATCTTTATCCAAACGTTGAATTGGAAGACAGTATCCCTCGTAATGATATTTACATGAAAGTCACCAATTAACAACAATACTTCGTATACCCCAATAAAAAAACCCCCTATCACCCAAATAAAACCAAAAACTCCCTACTCTTTAGTCTAGCCAACCAAGCTAAACAAATAATTTCCTCTCTTGAAAATCCAGATAAATATTAGAACCAACTTGTCAATACCTTCCAAAAGAGATATTAAAATAACAATTTGATCAAAACCAAATATGTTGGGCCAAATTCCCAAACCAAAACCAACCTTTAACTTAAAATAGTTCCTAATGCTTACACCATGTCACAAACTACCACCATAGCATACATAAATTGAACCATAATCTGAGATATGAACTCGTCACCTTAAAATCATTCCCTCATACCAAATATTTAATAGAAACACCTTCTACTATTACTTTTAGACAGAAAATCTCTGTCAAATCCTAGTTCATCCTAAATTACCTCATCTTAAAAATCTGATTCGTTCCAAGTAGAATGATGGGTAAAGAAGCACAGCTGTTTGTTTGATTTCTCTACATTATTTTATTTTATACCCATTGTTTACATTTTGTTAAAAACTAAAACAGATGTTCAATAGTATTTCATAAAATGGCCTAATTTATCCAAAACACTAGTTGTTGTTATGTTTAAGAGTCAAAGTTTATTCACGAAATGTAACAGCAGTAACCCAATTTTAACCAAAATGCCAACCTCAAAATGAACCTAGATATTATCATCACACCCACTGATGTTTTTGTTTTCCTCCTCCATATTTTCTATCCCTCCAGGTCTTTCCTGCATTGATCTTCTCTCCACATCCTTCCACACTTGGTCCCACCTTTCACTCAGCCTTCTTCTAGGTCTTCTTCCTCTTTCCTCTTTCTCCAGGGCTATCCTCCGTAATTTTTTATTTCCCATCCACTTCACATGCCCCATTTACTGTATCCATCTTCTTTCTATTGTCTCTTGTAGCGTATCACTTTCAACCTTTCGCTAGTCATTTTGTTCCTTATTCTATCTCTTCTATTAACACATTTCGTGCGAGTCGAACGCTGGCGGGGGGTAGCGTGCTTGCGCGTGCAGCGGATCGGTCGCCGGCGGTGGACGGAGCAATGCTGGCTTGTAGGCTTCAGTGTCGCCTAGCCTCTTGCCTTAGAAGGGTCGGATTTGCGCCGCATTATAGCCTGTTCCTCGCGTCACGTTTCGGTGTTTTTCGTTCGTGGATCGCGTCATTTTTTCCAGTTGGCTACAAAAGACAATGTGTACTGGATGGATGGATGGGCTGTAAATATATGTAAATAGAGTGTGTGTATATAATTGTGATGTATCAAGTTGTGTTTATAACTATTGTCACTGTTCTAATGGCGGCAGGCGTCTCGCGGCGCGCATGGGTTTCGTTGCGATGTGCGGCTCCATCACCGGCGGACGATCACTTCGGAAGCCCCAATCTACCAGAATTGAGGCCATAAACTGGATTTGGTGTATCAACCCTGTTTCCTGACTATATAAGGTATTTGTTTTGGTACAAAATATTATTTTAGCATCTGACTTTTTTACATGTTTTTAACTTATTATTACAGTCACTCATAAATACAATAAATACAAAAGTCCACGTTGTGAGGGACAGGCAGTGTCATGAAGCGCAGGGGATCACCTAAGGGAGATATGCCAGTAGGGACGTTGTGTGTCCTGAATCTGCAAGGTTGCTGATAAGGCTTTCTGAAGCATGAACTGAAAAATGACTAATGGGGTCATGGTGAAGCTATTACAGGTCTAGCAAACTGATAATGGTCTAGCATTCCTTTCAAGGATAAAAACAAGACATACAATTCTAATTTCCTCAATAATGTGAACTAAAATTTACTCCTTTTCCTCTAATTTGATACTCTTCATGATTATTTTTTCTATTTACAACTTTTAAGAATCCCTTGACTAATTTCAACTGTCTATCTCATTAGGCAAATAATTCTGCCAAGAGAATTGATTCATATTGATGACTTAAGACATTTAGATACAATAAAAAACCTTTTATTTGTAAAAAGAATATTATATTATTAATTTGTTTAGAGTGAGTGGTTACCTGAAGTTTGCCAGTGACCTCATGGTAGAGGATCATTTCCTGAGCTGTAGGTTCGGTTTCTTGAATAGCTATGATACCTCTGCAGCCATCCGGATCATCAAGTTTGTAATAAATTTTCTGTACATAAACAGAAATGTTAAGTGATCATCATACTTAGTCACCATTGCCTCTTACAATTTTGTATACTACTTAATTTGTAAGAAGCTTGTGTAGAATATAACTACACATAATTTTGAGTGAACTGAACAAAACAGACTACTTACACCTAATGTTGGTAGATAGCTCTGTACAGAATTAGGATTTTCCGACATATACTCTTCAAGAAAAAGTAGAGCTCGAGTGTATTCTCTGCATCTGTACGAACCTTCAGCAATTTCAAGTTTTGAAAAATTCTTCAAAAAATCTGAAAAAAATTACCATCCTCTAAACATTTCTTTTAAAATTTAACCTTAATTATTTTATAACTAAGAACATTGCAAATATTTTGTATCTTACTGGTAAACTCTAATTGAAAATACATTAATTTCAATCTCAACAATGTTTTTTTTTATATATATATATATGCATTTCTCTAAAAACTAGACCTTAACAGTTATTTTTTTATATAATCTAAGCATTCTCTAAAATAATATTGTATAATTATATGTATAATTCTTGATTGATGAGCAGGTTTTATTCATTATAATCGAAGATTAAACACAAAATTCAATTAACTTGAAGGTCCAATCAAGAGAGAAACTGTCTCTTTTGTTTCTCAATTAATTACAATCACAATAGAAGTATTTACTCCAGTAGTGCAGTTTTAAGTCCATTTGTGTTTGCATAGAACATATCATACGCTTGTACTAACCGAGAATTGTGCCATTTATAAAAGGGTGACAACCGTGTAAATCTCATCAATTTGCAAGTTAACTAGACGTTTTGCCCATGCTGTGATGTGGCATCCTCAGTGGTATCGCTGAAACTGATATCGGCAAATGACCTTCCAGCAAAAATAACAGGAGCTCTGCCCCTTGACCATCTCCAGCGAACCTGCCCAAACAGTTCCCACCCCATCACCTGTTACATCAACTAGTCATTTGCCGATCTGAGTCTCATCGACACTGAGGATGCCACATCACAGCATGGTTGAAGTCTGATTATCTTATCTTGCAAATAGTACATATAGAGCACCAACATGGTTGTCACCAGAAAATATTGATTCTAGTTATGACACCGGCGGCTTAAGGTGGCCGTTTCCCTCCACGAAAACGCCCCAAAACATGGCTTTCTATTTCAATGAATCGGTCCTTATTATTGATCGTATCGCTTGAAGTGTCATTGGATAGGGGAAGAGCTGTTTTAGTGGACCATGACCTGTTTTTTTTGGAAAATTATGTGATTGTTTTTAGTAATTGTGTCAGTGAAGTATGAAAAACTTCAAATGTCATTATTGATTATTTTAAATTAACAACCCCAAAAAAGCAACTTATGGTCCACTAGATTGGACCTTTAATAAACAAATAGCACTCACTGTACCTCATTATAATAATAAACACAAATCGTACAGTTGAAATACAAAAGCATGTTTTAGCCCCCTAACCGCTGATTCGTGCAAACCAAGTGGTCATTTTATGAACTATTTGCTCCAACTTACTATTCTCACAACTTATTTAAACCCATCCATATTTAAAGACCAACCTAAAAACATAATTGAAGATTACAAAAGAAATTTCTTTATAGCTAAACCAAAACCACTTGCCACTGCTAATGGGCACTGATCGTGGCTTACTTCTCGTTCTGCTGGCCAACATTTCAAACACTTATTACCAAATATCACATTCAATTTCATTTTCCAATTGATATTCTTAGTTAATTTATAAATTTTGTCAAATAACAAGCTGAGTTTCAAATGATAAGTTCAAAATATATATACCTTTAAGCCCACCTGATTAATAGTTAACCTAAATTCCAATAGTATTTTGTACAGTATTAAGTCTTGTCGTTTGTACTGTAAATTTTGTAAAAAGAAAAAATAAAAAAAATTAACCTACTCTTAAGATCAGTGTTTAAAAATGGGCAGAATCATAGTGAGAAATGAATTTTGTCTGATATATGTACAAGAATCATTTCACACAAAGGGCTACTCTTCTATTATATACTGAAGAATAAAACGTAATTGTAGTGGAAAATAATATTTGTCAAAAAATACAAATAAATAAAATTCTGTCTGTACATGGATGGTCTGGAGCATGCGTGAGTAAAGGCCGAAGTTCAAAATTTTACCGGCACTGTCTGGCAGTTATTTTTAGGATATGCCAATTTCCCATGGTTCTTTGGTACGATTAATAGGGCTCAGAAGGTCTAGGAGGTTTTGTAGGTCTTTTCACTTGGTTAAATATTTATTACAGTTTATGATTTTCAATTACTTTGTATTTTTGATTAGAGGAAATTAAAGGTAATTTCTATTCCATACTTCAGTGTTTTGTAAAATTTTGTGTTTCATAATATAATTTATAAAACTGTCTTGTGAGGAACAACAAATATCTTGTTAGTAAAAGTGTAAATATGTGAGTTTGCAGTTACATACGCAATTAATTATTTTTATGTTTGATATTTAGTAAGTATTTTATATATGTTATAATTTAATTTATATAGTCTGAAATCAATTAAGAGTCTTCAGAGGCTGTCGGCCATGTAGGTTTCAATCCCATAAGAACAATTTTATTTCGAATGAAAATCGTACGTAGCATAGAACCACAGATACTATATCGAACATATTTAAATATTTTATTTATATTTAAAAAAAGAAACTAAGAGGCGTACGAAAAATCGAATTACACTATTGATTTCCTCGATTAATTGTACCTTATGACATATGCTTATTTCAATTTTATTATAGGCCCAAATTTTAATAATTTTTATCCTAATCTGAACAAAAAATGACAGGAATTCTAACTAGTTTTCACTGTGCAACAACTTTAAACTTTAACTACTCAACATTTGAAGATGTTTAGATTAATATTTTGATACGTCGTTGACACACCTATATTAGAATTGAAATATTAAACACTTATATTTGAATTGAAAAATATAAACTTTTATAACATAAGTCTTATGACACATGTCATAATTTAAAAACTGATGAGTTGGTGAATAAATAAATAAACGCCTATCTTTCACTTTATTCATCTGTAACAAGCTTAGAAAACTATATTTAACCAAGGATATTAACACGTCGTTTATACACGGCCGGGGTACAGTTGTGGTGTGTAGGTCTGATAACAATTAATTTGACAACACGGCGGCACGGCACTCTTCAAAAACCAAACAGCCGGTTTTCCCCTGAAATGAGGACTCACGGCGTTTGCTGTTCCGCTGAAACTCTGGTTAATCTATATACTCTGTGATTAATTTGGAATATGTATGTTTTAATCATATTATTTTGAATGGTACGATTTTCATAAAATAATCAACCTTGTAATAAAGCCTAGATCAACAATTACTATACATTAATTCTTCGCAATCCATGTTACCTGCTCTTGAGATGTTATAAGTTATAATCAGAATAATATTTGAATTAAAGATGTTTGAACACAATAAAACTGTTATTAGTTACATTGTTGTTGAATAATTCACATAATCCAAATATTTATTTGAATTCTAATGTATTTGTTTTATTGTTACAGTATATATTTTGCATAGATTAGTTTTTTAACACTAAATAAAACCTTCATACCTTGGATTTTGTAAAGTAAGTACAAAACAGCTATGCAGTTCTGGGTCATTGTAACAGTTAATTTTTTATCACTTTACTTCTGCAATATTGTTGCTTCAACTAATATGCCTACTGGAAACTACCTTTTCTGATGAAATCTCTACGTTTTCATGGCCTGCTTAAGTACAGAAGCAAGAACGATCCGCATAATTTCTCTGTAAAACTAGCATTTACAACGATGAGCCCCACAAGAAGACGGCTTTTCGATTAGCCTAAACCTACTCGTCCCTTCTCACTATCCCGGAAATAAACTTCCGGCCTGCGTCGGTAAGAAGGTATCTCTACTAAATGCATTATCGACTTTCCAGCGGTGACTTGGCAATCTGGGAAACAGTCACCTTAAGCATAAGATCTAAGAATCTAATCAATGCTTATTTTTCACATTCAACATAACATAAATATATTTAATAGAATTAAAAAAAGACAGAAAATGTATAAAATACTGAAAAAAAGACCATATGATTTAAATTTTACAGCTTACTATAACAAATTTTGTTTGAATTTGAAAAACGACATTGACAAGTTAAAAAACAACTTTTATGCTAATTTAATTAATAAATGTAATGGGGACAGTGGTCAACAGTGGAGGGTGATAAACAGCATTACAGGTAGCTTTAAACGTAATAATATAGATAAAGTTGTATTGGATGATGGGACAGTTTTGGAGGATCCCAAGCAATTGTCAGAGGAGATCAACAACTACCTTATCAGTGTACAAAGTACAACTGATAACACTAACCGGTTGGCTGGCAGAGTTTGTAATTTGACGAATTATCAGACCAATCATTCATTCTTTGTTGCTCCTACTGACTCTGCCGAAGTCACAAACATAATTAAAAGTCTTAAAAATAAAAAATCAACTGGCCACGATGGATTTTCTGTAGAGATGTTCAAGCATATTTACAATGAAATAGCTCACGTTTTAGCCTACATAATTAACTTAAGTTTTGAAACTGGTATTTTTCCAGAGTCACTCAAGAATAGCATTGTTGTACCTCTATTTAAAAAAAAATAATTCGTTCAAAATTGAAAATATAAGACCGATTAGCTTGTTATCTGTTTTTTCTAAAATAACGGAGAACTGTATGAAAGTTAGATTAGTAAATTACCTGAGTTCTATAAACTTCCAGAATAAATCCCAGTTTGGTTTCACAAAAAATAAATCTACAGAAGTTGCGTTAATAAACTTTTCAAGCTTAATATATGAACACATAAATAATAACAGAAAAACGACTGCAGTATTTGTTGACTTTAAAAAAGCATTTGACCTTGTGAATCATAATATTTTACTTAATAAAATGGAAAGTGCCGGTGTAAGAGGCTTGAAACCGTTGAAATGGTTTGAAAGCTTTCTTGTAGGACAGACCCAATCAGTTAAAATTCATAATCAATTAAGCACTTCATTATTAGTAAGAGCCGGAGTCCGTCAGGGCTCCGTGCTCTCTGCAAATCTATTTTTAATTTTTATTAACGACCTGTTAGATCAACATTTCACATGTTCAGTTAGTGCATTTGCCGATGACATTGCACTTGTATCCTCCAACAAAAATGAATTAAATCTCCAAATGAGTATTAACGATGATTTGAACATTTTGCGGTCATGGTGCTTCAAGAATAAAATGCATGTTAATGTAAAAAAAACTAAATATGTTAACTTTCACATGACCGGCTTTAGATTCCCAAACCCTATAGTTTATCATAAATTTGATTGTGAAGGTGAGTCGTGTGGCTGTAGTGCTGTTGAGCAAGTCCCCACCTTTAAATATTTAGGGTTAACTTTAGACTGCAAAATGTCCTGGAAAAAGCATATTTGTGATTTGATAAATAAAACTAGATTTAATTTAAGAAAATTTTACTTTCTTAGAAATTTTTGTGATGTAAATTTACTGCGAACTCTGCACTATGGTCTGATTCATTCAAGGATACAAAACGGCATTATTTGTTGGGGGGAACTTGTAAAACAACAATAAATACTATTAGAACAATTCAAAATAAATTTATTCGAATAATCCTGAAAGCAAATGCAAGAGACTCTTCTTTACCACTATTCTATTTATTAAAAATTTTACCCATCCAACATTTATTCATCTATAAAACATTAAAATTATTCTATATACGAAGTGGCAATAGAGGCTCAACCAGAATTCATCACGATATGAGAAGTAACAAGAATAGATTATTTATCAAACCCAAAGTAAACAAAATGTTCTTCAAACAATCTTTTAATTACTTAGGCCCAAATTATTTCAATAAATGACCATTATACATTAAAGAAAGCAACAACAATAAGGAATTCTGCCACAAGCTAAAGAACTGGTTATACACTATACATGACACAAGTTCTGAGTCAGGCCTTAACTTAGTGTAAATTATAGAAAATATTAGTTTAAGAACTGTAAAATATTAATTTTAGTTTAATTTTCTAGTACTGTTATTATAGTAGTAGTTTGAATTTAATGGACGCTACAGAATGCCTTTCTAATTATATACAAGACTGTAATACTTAGAAGAGACTGGACTGAGTTATTTGTTAATTTATTTTATTATTATTATTTTTGGTCACTAACCACATTACTGGAAACAGTGGTTAGTATTATTCACCTAAGTTTTGTGTTCATTTAATTGTCAAGCTGTTGTGAATAAAGATCATTATTCATTATTCAACTTACTTTTGAAGAACTCGATATTATTTTTCCTAATCAACCTAAATCCTTATATTTTAATAACCACAAATCATTGCTAAACAAAACCTTCAACTGACTTATGTACTTACCGCTCAGTTTTTGATGATGAGAGGCAAGATCACATTCTTCTTTAGGCTTAATCTTTTGTTTCATCTGCCTCAGCCAGCGGTACAAGAAGTCAAACAGATGATAGACAGTTTTAGCACACTGTAAGTGTGTCAGAGAGGATTCTGAGTTAACTGATGCTTTAACAAGTACATTAGGGTTGTTAAGTGAGGTTGGCTGGTCATCATTCCAAAACAAAACAGCACTGATCTCTTCTGCAATTCGTTTACTTTGAATTTTTGAAGCTCCCAATATTGCATACACTATCAAAACAAATAACAGGTAAGGTTAGAGAGCATTGGGTTTGATAAGAAAAGAACAGAATACCACATTTTTTCAAAAATCACTCAACAATTTACATAATTTTAATTGATCAACACAAATAAAAAAAATATACATCCAATGATACACTGTATACTATAGTAATTTTACCTAAAATTTAAAGAAAATTAACTTATTGTAAAATCACACTTTAATACTTTTCTATTATTTATTCCTTTTTTGTAGCCAACAACCAGAGAATCTTCTCTTATCAGTCAATTGAATTTTGTGTGTTGGCTGCCATACCTGAAAGAACACAAATTCGTGACAGTCCAGCTTATCGTCCAATACTAGCTGGACCAAAGCTTGGAACAGTTTTGATGGATGAAATAAGTTCCTTTTTACAGATCCATTAATACACACATGTAGGTGGGATGAATCTCTCTCATAGGGAAAGGACAATGTTAAACTATTTTTTATCTGGCGAGGGCAGATGTAACTACTGGAAATATACATGAGAATTTACACTAGAACAGTCATGTGATTGCCAGGAGTCTATCAAAAAAATGGGTTACATAGTTACAAACTGCCCCTTGCACTCTTTTTACAGAAAGATTAGCTCGCATAAATAGAATCAGCAAGGCAGGGGAAAGTGAAAGTGAGCAATATCGCTTATCAGTAAAAAAAATATTGTTTAAGAACATAAAGCTATATTTCAATTGAATATAGCTCTTACAACAAAATTCTTTGTTCATCATAGTTTCATTTGTGAAGCTTATGAACAATCATATAGTGTAAGGACTGAAGTGTTTTGTTGTGATCACATATCGAACCACCAGGCTGTTTAATGCAAGAGGTTTTACAGTGGTAAAAAATTCTTTATATTTCAAATACTGTTTAACAATAAAAACAAGATGCTGTACAGCCCTGGCATATTGGGCCAATGATGCTTTTACTAGCAAAATGTCAGCCATTGAGATCACAGTCTTCTTTTCTCTATTTCTACTATGCAACTCAGATACATGCATACATTTGTGCCCTTCTTGTATTATATTTCTAAATAAGCTATTGAGAATATAGTTTATATTCAATAATTATGTATTGGTAACATAACAGAATAACCAATTTAACCTTTCACTCTTTATTGTTTATGCCCGATATCAGTTGTAATCAAAATATTAAAGCTTTTTGCTCTATTGAACTCTCAAATGGTACTGTGCATAGATGACGGTACAATATTTAATTTTATCAATAACCTGAATCAGCTGCTTGTATATAAAAGTTAGTGTACTAATCTACTTATTTTCAATCTAAATTAAAAGAATTCTACGTCAACGCGTTTCAAGTTATAAAATTAACAATAGAAATTATATGTTTACTTACAAACAATATAAGGCAGGAAGAAGAGAAGAGTTTGAAGATCTTTCTTCAATCCCAGTTGACACACAGAAAACACTTTACGGACAAATTCATCTGTTACTGTAGGAATTAGACGACAGACCCAATTCACAGCCCATGTTCTAAAAGTGCTGCCATGAATGGTTCTACGAAACAAAAACGTAATTATACAATGAAATAAATTACATGATAAATCAACAGCCCACTGACAAATTTAAAAAATTTGAAATTCACCATGAAAAGGACTTCAGGTTTAAACAACTAACTCCCCTTCTCCTCCCAAGTCGGGGAGCCCCACTGAAAACGACATTCACCATTAGCAAAACTTTCAAGCCAACTATAGAAGATAACAAGTTTGATCAGGTTTTGTTGATTTTTTTTCTTTTTCCAATTTTGTTAAATCACTTAACAGAGCAAGTATAAGATCAAAATTATAATTTAAATGTTACTAAACGTAAATTAGCTTTCATTATAACTCAATTAATTTAAAAATTGTATAGATAAAAAAAAATTAATCAGGGATGTGTTAAAAATATATACATATAAATTGAGAAATCTAAAAAAACTTGTTTTAAATCTCTTTTATAGCTACAAGGTATGTATTAGCGACAAGTGAGTTTATAAAAAACAGTAAAAAGTCCATTAAGTTAAAAGAGAGAGATAAGACATGCTAGAGTGAGTGCACGTTGTTTGTTCGGCTCCCTAAAAAATAGTGATTTTCGTTGGTTTGTTTAAATCAGTTTTAATTGGGTTTTTGCACAGTTGTGTGTTTTACAGCTACTAGTGTCAGTGAACGGCTATTTTTTTGTTTCCACAATTTATTACTTGTAAATTTATAAATTTCTTTAAATCTTTTGTAAATGCCAAGGTCGCCTAGACGTGGGAGGGCGAAGGGCAAGACATTAAGCGATAAGCGTGGACTGGAGCGCTCCTTATCGTACACTAGATCTCCACTGCCTCCTTCGCCGGACGACTGCTTGCTGTCCAGCTCCCCACCGAGCACCACAATGAACGTCAGGGACATGGAGAATGCTGTTCTCAGATGCCTCAACGATGACTCATTTGTGAATAGGGTCGTGTCTCGTCTGACGGAGAGTGTTCGTGATGCTGTGGTTGACACTCTTTCTCGATCGTTGAAGGAGGCCCAATCCCACATTGAAGAATTAAGCAATGAAGTCAGCAAACTGAAGGTTGAAATCCAGCGTGTCGAAGAAAGGAGCAAGGAAAAAGAAGATGATCTGGAGCAATATCAGCGGCGAAATAATCTTCGGTTCTTTGGCGTGCCAGAGAATTGGAATGAAGATACTGATAAGATAGTGTTGACGCTGCTCCAAGAGAAGATCGGTGTAGACCTCCCGTTGGAACGACTGGAGCGAAGCCATCGTGTCGGCAGGCCTCAACCCTCGGGTGACAGTGGCAAGTTGCAGCGTCCTCGGCCGATCATCGTTCGATTTCGCAGCTACAGGGACAGGCGTGACATCTTCAATAAGAAGAGGTGTCTCAAAGGATCAGGCTTAACTATTCGAGAGGACCTGACTTCAAGACGAGCTGAAATACTCAGGAAAGCTGTCGAACTCCATGGCCCCAAGAAGGTGTGGACCTCAGATGGAAAAGTCATCTGGGAGGACGCCGAGGGAAGGAAACGATCCGCTACAACTCTGAAGGGACTAACTGAGGGGTGAAGGTTCTTGCATTGTACTTTGGGTATGTCTTAGTTTTTCTTTTCCTTCTATTTAATTTTAGATCATTGTATTCAACGATCATCATTATTATTATTTTTCTTTATCTTAACTTGATTTTTATTTTTTTACTCGTTGATTATTAAAATTGTCTTTTATTTATTGTTATATGAATATTTGTATAAATTGTTTTATTTCTTTCTAAAGTTAATATTTTCTCTAAAATATTTAAAACAAAAATGTTTAATTGTCCAATACAATCGCTACTTATCATTGTCAGCCCGTTAAATGTTCCACAGATTATGTATAAGATTTTGTTTGCAAAACCGAATTTAAGGTAGCCTATTATTTTGTTTCCAATTCATTTTTTATCCATCTATTTCTGTGTACTAAGGAAACCCCCTGTAATTTTTTAATTTTATATATTTAATTTAGACCTATATATTTGATTATATCTATTAATTTTAGTTTATAAAAGCATCCCAGTGTATAATGTTATTTGTTTATTTATAAAATGTTCTGATACATGTGCTAATCCTATAATTCTCTTTAATTTAATTTATTAATTCATTTTATTTAAGAACCCGTTTTAATGTGAGCAATCTGCTTACAACTAATGCTCAAATTATTAAAAAGCTCACTTATTTATTTACATTTATCACCACTACTATTATGATTAGTTAAGTGTTTAATTTTTTTTGTATGAGTTTGTTTTATTTATTTATTTATTTTCTTTTTTAGTAATATCATTTTTTATTTTATTAGTTTTAGAAATTAATTTCCAATTTTCATCAAATAAGTTATTATTGTATTAGGGAGCCAACAAGCTGTTTTTAGTTGTTTTTCATGTCTGAATGGTTAATTTTTGTTGTGTGTGAATGTTGTGTGAATGAATTGCTCATGTTGCCGCGGTCGTCCGTCCCGCCGCCCGCCTCCCGCCGCCTGGATGTCGGGACCTGACCCTTCCTCACCCGGCGAGGGCGCTCTTCCCCTGCCACAGTTCATTAATCAGATAACATCGCCTTATAATGGTCTGCTCAAGATTGCACATGTCAATTCACAATCACTTCTATGTCACATTGATGAGTTTAGAGACATATTCAGCCCTTGTTCTTTTGATTTAATCTTAGTTTGTGAAACGTGGCTGAAACCAAATATCACTGATGCAACAGTTGGTCTTCCTAGCTACACATTATTTAGGAATGACAGGGTCCATAAGGTTGGCGGTGGTGTTGCTATATACTCTAAATCAAACCTTAACCCTTAAAACGCGGCATCCGTATATATACGCATGTTTACAATTGCCCGTAACGCGTTATACGTAATATTTCGCGAGCTGGTAAAAATAATCCTAGAACAGGCCTAATACAACGTAGCGAGTTCTAAGATCCAAGGTAAAGACTATTTTTAGGTTATTATTCATTATCGAGACCTTTGGACTGGTTACTAGGCAACGAATGTAAATAATATGAAGTTTTCATTCATTATTGCCTCTGTCGAGGTAACCGCTAGCGCTCGAAACGAATATATACGCATCTGCTAGTCACATGACGCGGCGACCGGCTGGCGCTCAAGTCAGTCTGCAGTTGTTAGTTGTCTTTCGTGCGTTGTACTAACCTCTGTTGTGTAAACAAAGTTTATTATTTCGAATTTACTCTATATTTTTCATTGTAAAGTCTAGTTTTATTTTTGTTGTAAATAGTGTTTTTCGTTTTTACAGTTTTGATAAAACTTTGTAATGAATAAAAAATGAATATAAAAAATACAATATCGTTATTATTATTTTTTTTACATTGTACTATCCTGGTTTAGATTAAAAAAAAATAAAACTTTACAAAATCTAAAATTATATATATTCAAGAAAATTAAGCGTTAATGGAAAAATTACAGAAAATTGCTCAGCGTTTTAAGGGTTAATTCATTCGTTGTACTTCGCTCTGATACTTCCCGACCTGGCCGACCAGAGTTTATGTTTCTTGACGTTTGTGTTGGTGTAACACATGTCCTTGTCAGTGTGTGTTATAGGGCACCTCATCTTGGATATCTGGCAGAATATGAACTCGCACTGCTAGACCTATTGCCTCGCTACAGTCATGTCATTGTCATGGGTGACTTCAATACTGATTTACTGGGACCACTTACTTACGACAAAACTTTTTTAACAAATATGTTTCGATCATTTAGTATGACTATACTGCCACTAAAAGCTACTCATCACACTTCTACAGCCGACACCTGGCTTGACGTTATGGCGGTTTGTGACCCTGACCTAGTCGCATATCACTGTCAAGTTCCAGCTCCTGGACTTTCAAAGCATGACCTTATTTTCTGTGTTTACAACCTTCATCCTCAAAAGCAGAGTGCCAAATTCGTCCAATACAGAGATTATAAAAGCATTAATCCTGATTCACTTATCTTTGATGCAATGTCCCTTCCATGGAATGATATTCTTGAACTTACCAATATTGACACAATGGTCAATAAGTTCAACGTATTTATGAACTATCTTCTTGATCTACATGCTCCACTTATAAAAAAAAGGATTACAAAAAAGCCTGCACCCTGGATCACAGATCAAATACGTAGAATGCAAAAGCAACGAGATGCATGCTTCCGCAAGGCAAAAAGATCTAAATGTGCCCATGATTGGGATGCGTATAAGAGATTAAGAAACCAAACCCAGCAACAGATCCGTAACTCTAAAATTAGACATTATTACCGATCATTATCTGACAAGAAAAAGTCTACTAAATCACTCTGGACAAAAGTTAAGGAGCTGGGGATTGGGAAGTCAAACCCTACTTTTTCCATCAACATCGACCTTGATGTTATTAATAATTATTTCACTAATATTCCTATTGATTTATCAAAAGCCAAAATTTACGTTAATGAACTAACCAGTTCTCCCTTTCCTAGGCCTTTCCATAAATTTTCATTCCGTTTGGCTACTGATGAAGAAGTGCTTAAAGCCTTGAATTGGACAACTAGTAACGCAGTTGGAGCTGACAGTATTCCAATAAAATGTATCAAACATACCCTACCCGTTACACTACCAATCATTACAGCAATATTTAATTTTTCTTTAATATCAGCTATTTTCCCTAGTGCCTGGAAGTCTGCTATTGTTCAACCTTTGCCTAAAACTTCAAATCCTTTATCTCCCTCTGATTTAAGGCCAATAAGTATTCTTCCCGCCCTGTCCAAATGCCTCGAGAGAATTGTTCATAAGCAAATTTATGATTATCTTTCAAACAGTAAACTAATATCTAACTTTCAATCTGGCTTCCGCCCTAATCACAGCACTACAACAGCCCTTCTGAAAATCACCGATGATATACGGCATGCAATGGACAAGAGTAATCTTTCAATACTAACACTTTTTGACTTCTCTAAAGCTTTTGACTGCGTTTACTATCCTTTACTCCTTATGAAACTTAAAAAATACGGGTTTTCTGATAACTGTGTGGACTGGGTCGGGTCCTACTTGTCGGGTCGTCGCCAGTGTGTGCGTACTGGAGAGGGCACGTCCGAATGGAAACCTGTGATCAGAGGTGTGCCACAGGGATCCGTCCTGGGACCTCTACTTTTCTCACTTTACATTGATGATGTAACATCTGACATATGCTTCTCTAAATATCACTTGTACGCTGATGACTTACAGATTTACCAACATTTCCCTATTGCTGTGTCCCACCGAGCGGTTTCACAAATGAACCTTGATATTGCTGCAATAGCTGGTTGGGCTCAGAGACATGGACTAATGTTAAATGATAATAAAACCAAGACTATCCTTATTGGACATTCTAGACTACTTCGACAAATCAATTTCACTGATTTCCCTAGACTGAGACTAAATGACAATACTCTCGACTACTCCGACAGTGTAAAGAATCTAGGACTTACTATGACTAAAACTTTGGGTTGGACTGATCATGTTACGTTGGTATGCAGTAGGGTGTTTGCTGGCATTCATAGTCTTAAACGATGTGCTTCCTATCTGCCATTTTCTGTGAAAGTGATGCTAGTAAAAACTCTGGTTCTGCCTCATTTCAACTACTGTGACGTGGTGATCAATGATATGACTGTTAAGCTCTCGGACAAGCTTCAAAGAGCACAGAACTTCTGCATTAGATTTATATTCAATTTAAGACGGGATGATCATGTTTCTCCTTTCTACAAACAGTTACGGATGCTCAAACTAAAACAATTTCGTGAATACCACATCCTTATTCTTGTGTTCAATATTTTAAACACTAGATCTCCTGAATACTTGTCCGAGCGTTTCAAGTTCATCTCCGAAATCAGTACCAGAAATACACGTCAGGGAGCCTCCCTACTATCAGTGCCTATTCATTACACCACTCTCTATAGCAAATCTTTTACCGTTTCTGCTTGTCGTTTATGGAATTTGCTCCCTGATAACATCAGGACCATTGATAAGCGCGCTCGTTTCGGGTTGGAGGTAAAGGACCGGCTTCTGCGGGGCTGGTAGGGGTGGGTGGGGGTTGCGGGGGCTGTGGTTCATGAGTGATTTGTATGTATGTGGAATGTATGATATTAGAAATAATTAATTTCTGAATATTGATTTATGTCTTTATTATTTTAATATCAGTAATATTCTTTTGCCATTTTTATCAATAAAATGTTAGATATAAGTTATTGTTTTTGTTTAAGAATATACAAGTAGATATTTAAGAAACTGTAAAATTTACTGTATATATTTCATATAGTTGAAAAAAACAACATATTTTTGGAAATAAGGTTGAGTGGAAGAGAGGACTTAATAGTCCTAACTCCGCCTAATAAAGACAATTTTCATTTCATTTTTCATTTCATTTCAAGTAGCTTAGGGGTTTCATTGAAATACAGACATTTCATTTTTAAGACTCGCTTTTTATCTATGTTACAGAAAATGTATCTACTGTCTTATTTCTTTTTACAATTTTTTTTTCATTCAAATTTTAACACTTATATTTCTTCTAATCAGATCTTTTGTCACACTTTATAAGGATCCGAGCAAAATATGATAAGACAGGAAAAGATTGTAACTTTGTGATATGATGTAGTAGAGGAATGACAAGACTCATAATATCACACTTCTTACTACTAAATATGATAAGACAGGAAAAGATTGTAACTTTGTGATATGATGTAGTAGAGGAATGACAAGACTTATAATATCACACTTCTTACTACTTAATATGATAAGACAGGAAAAGATTGTAACTTTGTGATATGATGTAGACGCCATCTTGGATGTGACGTCAGAGTTTTTTTTTGCGCGGCCATCTTGGATGTGACGTCAGAGGTGTATATATATATATCGGAGGTCGTTTTTTTGCGCGGGAACTTTTGGCGCGTATATATATATATATATATATATATATATATATATATATATATATATATATATATATATATAGGAGGTCGTTTTTTTATATATATACATCGGAGGTCGTTTTTTTGCGCGGGAACATTTGGCGCGCATATATATATATCGGAGGTCGTTTTTTTATATATATATATCGGAGGTCGTTTTTTTGCGCGGGAACTTTTGGTGCGTTGTGGATGTGTGACGTCACCACATTCCTAATTCAGACGACGACGACAACCACGAGATGGCGCGCGCGGCGCACCTCGTGTGAACCCCGTAGCAGACTTCCACTGAGTCATTTGCTGCTCAGTCATTGTGGGGAGTGTCTGTTGTGCTGTTTAGTGCTATTATAAATTCTTCATACTTCTTTAAAAAATACCATAAAGGTAAGAATTTATAGTGTGTTATTAATGTAAACCTAACTTTTTATAATGGTGTAATAAAATGAGATAATTGTAAACCACGATACTTGATTACATTTCAAAAATGCAATAGCCTAGCTTGGTCTTTCTTTTGAAGGAAAAAAATGGGGGC
>JAQJVL010004032.1:0-15624 GCA_035578905.1 Stictocephala bisonia
TCAGCAAAATTTCGCCAGCATTGCCGATAAGTTAGCGGTCTATTCAAGTGTGTCTATTTACAAATACATGGTGTGTTAATCATATAAATCAATATGGTGTTTTAATTTATTCAGTTATAAATATTTCTTTATTCAATATGAATGTCACACTGAGTTTTACTGTAATAGTATCAACACAGTATTCTTTATTATTCGAAAGAGATGCAAGCAAATATAAAAACAGAGAACCCGGATAAACGTTGGCCATATGGAATAACGTAAACAATTATCTAAGCAGGACGTTGTTTGTGTGTGGGATCTGAGGAAGGAGAGGGCGGGGCAGCTGTCTAGAGAATGGGAGAGTGGGTTAAGAGGAGGGAAGTGAGAGAGAGAGACGGAAGAGCGTGCGAGAGAGAGAGAGGAAATAGGGCTATGCGCAGCGCAGCGTGGGGCCTCAAAACAATTTAGGGGCCTCGCCACAACTCTCCCATATGGATGGAGTATCTCTTTATATAGTAAAATCAATGGTACTACTGCTTTGTCACTGGTCTATTCAGCTGCTGAATACAGTGCTCCCGTATGGTTAAATAGTGTACACACTAAAGCGGTTGATGTCAACTTAATAGGGTCATGGTTATTAGTGGCACTCTCATGGCAACTCCACTTCCTTGGATCCAGTTACTGTGCAATATAGCTCCTCCAGAGATAAGACATCAGGAGGAACTACTTACAGCATTCAAAGTGATCTTGAATGCCACGCACCTCCCCATGACACAGGATCTTCTACGTCAGAACGGTCGCTTAAAATCTCATAACCCACCTCTACGTATTGCTCTCTGCCAGAGCAAATAAGAGTTCTCGCCCAATACTAGCTGGGCTATAGCGTGGAATATAATTAAGAGTTGTAATCGGTAGAAAACATTTTGTAGAATGTTACTTTTTATTATGTATTTATATAAATTACTTTACGAACTATAGTTCTTTGTCTTTAAACATTTTAAAATAAAATTTATTTTTAGCTAAATGACCTAACCAAATGTAAGTATATACTTTTTTAACTAAAAATAAGAAGTATTAATATTTAATAACAATACTATTTGGACTCCTATAAGAAAAGAGTGTAGGATTTAATTTTGAAACTATGTATTTATACAAATAATTTACAACTCTTTATCTTCTTAAATTACAAATATATTTCTAGCGAAATAACCTAAACAAATGTAACAGTATAATTGCTATAAAGAAAATAGTGGGAAACAAATCTCTCTTATTGTACCATTTTAGTTGGTAATAGAACATGTTTTAGAGTTTTACTTTTAAATTCTGTATTTATATAAAGACATTTACGATCTATAAACTATCGTTTTAAAATAAAATCAGGTTTAATAAATAATTATATGTTTAGCGGTATATAATTAATACTTTGACATAACATATACAATTCTAACCATCAATACATGTAAGTTTGTGGTTAACAACTATAAATTTATGTCTACAAGGATCCATGCAGTGTCCAGCCATAAAAGCTTGACTCTCTCGACAGTGTTCATTGGTCAATCATACTGCGAACAAAGTTATTTAAAGATTATTCATTATATTTTAAATAAATTTTGTTTAAATGAGATTATATTGCTTATTTTAAAATTGTAATACTATAATCTCGTTCAGAACTTTGACTGCAATTTTAGGTGAAAATCAATCGAGTATGCTAAACTTGTTCTTTATAATAGTTACAGAATCAACATAGCAATCTCCAATCATCGTTGCAGTTCCCCCACTTGAATCTTTATATTATTGGCTGAATGTATGTTTCATACATGATTAAATATTATTTTTGCCCAAAATGATTTTGACCAAACTTGTTGCCTGTGTAATGAACCATATTATTTCACAATGCTGCTAAAGTGTTATTACGTTATGTATCTTAAATCTGACCTGAAACATTGTTCTAGGGTGTACCCAACACGTTGTATTAGTACAGTAGTCCCTCATTAATCCGACACAATTCAGACCAGGTATGTGTTGGATTAGTGAAAAAGCCGGATTACTGGAGTTCAATTGTAAAACATGATTAAATTACATAATAGAATGTATATTGTAACTAAAAAAGTCAATTTTTACAATAAAGATGTACAATGGTTTCAAAGTAAGAAAAGTATGGTACACCAGTTGAAATGTGTTACATAACACTGTTGCATATGAATCAAAAACAAGTTAAAAAGCTTACAACAATTGAAAACATTAATCCTTTAAAACTTTGCAAAAAAGAAAAAAATAGTTAAAATAAAATGTAACTATTGATAAAAATAAAACAATAGTAACATTATTAAGAGTTGTCTTGTGCTGACTGAATATTATCATAAAAATGTATTTTTCAATTATATTGCCTATCATTTTTTAATGCAATGTTTTGCATTATTAATAACATGTCTAAACAAAGAAACTCTAATATATTTACCTCACTATAAAAACATTTCAATTATTATACACTATAAAACTAGAAGCATAATCATTTTCATGAGATATGAATTGTAAACAGAATGGAATGTTGCCATCAGGTGTTTTTATCGGGCAGGAAGTGATAAGAAAGGGTCAGGATAAACAAGTGTGGGGCTCAGGACAATCTTCCTCTTTACTGCATTTGGAATTCTAATGTTATCTGTTCTTTCAAGTGCTGATAGTACTGATAAGGAAAAGGCCGACTGTGGGCAGATATTTTCTGACGAAGTTATTTTATTTATCTTACGGTCTGAAAAAGTTATTTCGTTTATCTTTTGATCAGAATTTGTTGTTTCATTATTCTGTTTATCAGCACTTTTCACTCCTGAAACATTCCTGATATGAAAGCTATCTCCCCCTTTGGTTTTCTGGAACCAGAACTGGTTCTGGTTCTTTTATCAATAGATAGAACCGGCCGGATTACTGGGGGGGGCCGGACTGGCGCAGGGCCGGATTATAGAGGGACTACTGTATTGATTTGTATTAGGTTTTGCGTGCTGCTAATTTGTTGTTATGTTTTAACTTTGAACAATTTCAACAATAGACTAACGTAAAATAATCAACATTACAAATAATATTAAAAGGATTATAATACATTTCAATAAATAAATTTGCATAATATTAATATATTTAGGTAAAGAATACATATCCCCCAAGAATTTACAAGCAATGGAACTTTCAACCTCTGACCAGTTGATTATTTAGAAGTAAAAAACATAAGACAACAGGCTATTTTCTGTGTTGTAATTAATTATACTATGTACCTTTAGCTTTATCAGATAAGTTAAAGAATCCGAACCACGTAGATGAGTATAACTACTAAAATGTACAGCTTTACTGGTAGAACTACTACCTATACACGTTCGAAAGTACTCTCCCCAATCCAAGTTTTCGCCTTTCTAGGATGAACACGGTTGCTACTCAAGATGATCACGAGTGCTAACCAAGTTGATCACGAGTGCTAATCAAGTTGATTACGAGAGCTACAAATCCTAGCTTTGATCGTTTGTCGAGTATGATTTTGAAAATAAATAGAAATCATTGCACATTTTGTTAGTCTTGCAGTAGCTTATGACACCGTAAGGAACAAATATGTGTTGTTAATGTTCCACATCCTCCTTCACTGTCCCTTTCTTTTGCAACTGTTGGAGTCAGTGCTAAGTGCCATGCTAATAAAATTATACTAAATTTATTTAAATAATTATTGAAAAATCAATGACGAAAGTAGGCTATGTTTTCATTTCACGAATGATAAATTAGAACTTCCAGGTATCAACAAGTATAGAAAAATATGAGTATAAATAATTTTTAAGTGGTGTATTTATGTGAATTATTTAATGACTTATGGTTTTGTTCTATTTTTTATATCAGATTTATTTTGATTCTCTTTTTATGTTTTTAAAAGTCAATATTTAGTTTAGTTATTATTTAATAGAGACCCTAATTCTGTCAAATGTTATGCCCCATGTTGGATACAGTTTATTTAAGGTACACAACTGGCTGTTGCCTCTCTACACTGTTGTACAGAAAAAAACGTACCAGCCTTTAAAGAATTTGAGCTAACAATCCCGGTGTTGTACAACGCCTTAGACCACTTTTCGGTTTTAACAACTTTGCTTAGTTGCGTTTAACCAATATTTAACATGCCTAAATAAACATACTTTTGTAGTTCTAAGGATCAATGTAGTTGCTAACGTTTATATAGTATTTACAATTGCCATTACCAGTACAAAAAGGCGCGTGGTTTTGAACTACACATCTGTCTTTACAATTAGTAAAGGGGCAAGGATCGACACACTTCCACTCAAACACGCCATGGCTGCTTCACAATTGTTGTCTGATGTACATGAAACTTCAGGCTTTGGAACTGAACATAAAAAAACACAGGAGTTAACATTCGTATTATTTAGTAAAACATTATTGATATACATATTTTAACCTCATTCTACAACTGATAAATAAGAACTTATAGGCATATCCAATTATAAACAGTATAAATAAAACTTTAACGTTTTCAATAGTTTTGAAAATATCAGTCATTTAATGAAAATTAATAATAAATTTTAGTTTTTCTTTTTTCATTAGCATAAGACGCGTTGGTCCGGTTAAATTTAAGGGAACGTCACACAAATTTATTCGATGTAAGGTTATAAATAAAACTATGCAACTGTAAAAAGGGGGTTTTTTAAAACAAATTTTAGTCAGTTGATTGGATATTCTGATATAGTTTTATTTCTTGTAAAATTTTTTTTATAGTAAAGTATTTCCAAATTAAATAAAGAAAAAAAAATCAATGAAAATGTAGATAAAAGTTAAGGGGAAAATTTGCAAAGGCTTGAAACTCCTCCTGACCTAACCTAATCTAACCTAACCGACTGAACTCGTAAAACTCTCTTTTGCTTCATGAAACCTTTACATAACTCGTTTAGGTACTCCTAAACATCACAAAATATGATAACAAGGAATGAAAAAGTTGGTAGTAAAACTGCTTTATGGTGTGAATTATTTTAAATTGATATAGAGATATTATTAGACAGACTTTGCTGAGATTATGTACCGAATTGGTGAAGATGCTCACGCCATGTAAAGCTGGGGCAGCAACTATAAAACAATAAAAGGATTGGTGCTAAGAAGTTTGGAAGGACAGTGTTAGCACTGTAGTTGGTAAATGATGCGTTTAGCTCTCCAAACCTCCCACTTCAGTGGTAGATAGTGTACATTTTGACAGGTGAGAGTGGGCACTATAGATCTATGAATACCTTTCATATGACTGGTCCATGTATCCATTCACAGGAATCTTTCCACGCAACTAGTATGGTGGATGAGGATGACATCACATACAGTGGTAATGACCCACCCGCCCACCCATACACGTACAGTGGTAATGACCCACCCGCCCACCCATACACGTACAGTGGTAATGACCCACCCGCCCACCCATACACGTACAGTGGTAATGACCCACCCGCCCACCCATACACGTACTGTGGTAATGACCCACCCGCTTACCCATACACGTACAGTGGTAATGACCCACCCACCCACCCGTACACGTACAGTGGTAATGACCCACCCATACACGTACAGTGGTAATGACCCACCCACCCACCCATACACGTACAGTGGTAATGACCCACCCACCCACCCATACACGTACAGTGGTAATGACCCACCCGCCCACCCATACACGTACAGTGGTAATGACCCACCCGCCCACCCATACACGTACAGTGGTAATGACCCACCCGCCCACCCATACACGTACAGTGGTAATGACCCACCCGCCCACCCATACACGTACTGTGGTAATGACCCACCCGCTTACCCATACACGTACAGTGGTAATGACCCACCCACCCACCCGTACACGTACAGTGGTAATGACCCACCCATACACGTACAGTGGTAATGACCCACCCGCCCACCCATATACGTACAGTGGTAATGACTCACCCGCCCACCCATACACGTACAGTGGTAATGGAACAACAATACGTATAGTTACGTATAATACGTATACGTATAGTTGTGCGTGCAAACTAACAAATTATAGTATATTTGCGCATTTTGTAATAATATTGTAATATGTTTTTTATTGCATTGTAGTATATTTAAACATTTTGTTATTAAAATGTAATACATTTGTATTGAATGACGTTCTCATTTACTATTCTAGAACGGTTTGATTATTTATATATATATATATATATATATATATATATATATATATATATATATATATATATATATATTATAAACACCATAGTTCTTTAAAAGTTTATGACATACACATATTTTTCATTACTAAGAAGAAATATAGTTGGTAAAATATATTTACTGTTGTCAAACCATCATTACCAGTACAAAAAGGCGCGTGGTTTTGAACTACACATCTGTCTTTACAATTAGTAAAGGGACAAGGATCGACACACTTCCCACTCAAACACGCCATTGCTGCTTCACAATTGTTGTCTGATGTACATGAAACTTCAGGCTTTGGAACTGAACATAAAAAAAACACAGGAGTTAACATTCGTATTATTTAGTAAAAAATTATTGATATACATATTTTTACCCTATTCTACAACTGACAAATAAGAACTTATAGGCATATCCAATTATAAACTGTATAAATAAAACTTTAACGTTTTCAATAGTTTTGAAAGTATCAGTCATTTAATGAAAATTAATAATAAATTTTAGTTTTTCTTTTTTCATTAGCATAAGACGCGTTGGTCCGGTTAAATTTAAGGGAACGTCACACAAATTTATTCGATGTAAGGTTATAAATAAAACTATGCAACTGTAAAAAGGGGGTTTTTAAAAACAAGTCAGTTGATTGGTTATTCTGATATAGATTTATTTCTTGTAAAACTTTTTTTATAGTAAAGTATTTCCAAATTAAATAAAGAAACAAAAGTCAATGAAAATGTAGATAAAAGTTAAGGGGAAAATTTTCAAAGGCTTGAAACTCCTCCTAACCTAACCTAATCTAACCTAACCTAACCGACTGAACTCGTAAAACTCTCTTTTGCTTCATGAAACCTTTACATAACTCGTTTAGGTACTCCTAAACATCACAAAATATGATAACAAGGAATGAAAAGTTGGTAGTAAAACTGCTTTATGGTGTGAATTATTTTTAATTTATATAGAGAAATTATTGAAAAGACTTTGCTGAGATTAGGTACCGAATTGGTGAAGATGCTCACGCCATGTAAAGCTGGGGCAGCAACTATAAAACAATACGTATAGTTGTGCGTGCAAACTAACAAATTGTAGTATATTTGCGCATTTTGTAATTATATTGTAATATGTTTTTTATTGTATTGTAGTATATTTAAACGTTTTGTTATTAAAATGTAATACATTTGTATTGAATGACGTTCTCATTTACTATTCTAGAACGGTTTGATTATTTATAGTTATATATATATTTATATATATAACTATAAGTAACTACTAATAAGCTGAAGTTATTTTATTCAGAACAGAATTTTTATGATGCATATGTTCGCATGTATAAGACTGGCAATGCCTAACTGAAGGATTAAATTCACTCTAGACATACAATTCGGACACAAAGTTGTTCACGTAATTAGTTAAAAAATTTAGTTACTCATGGTATTGACCCACCCGCCCACCCATACATGTACGGTGGTATTGACCCACCCGCCCACCCATACACGTAGGGTGGTATTGATACCAATAATCTGAAAAGTTAACCCACCCGCCCACCCATACAGTACAGTGGTATTGACCCACCCACCCACCCATACACGTACAGTGGTATTGACCCACCCGCTCACCCATTCACACAGTGGTATTGACCCACCCGCCCACCCATACACACGGTGGTATGTATACACCCATACATATACAGTGACATTAACCCACCCGTCCACCCATACACATACGGTGATATTAACCCACCCGCCCACCCATACACATACGGTGATATTAACCCACCCGCCCACCCATACACATACGGTGATATTAATTAGTAGTTAGCAATACCACCGTACGTGTATGGGTGGGTGGGTGGGGCAATATCACCGTATGTGTATGAATGAGTGGATGGGTCAATAAAAGAGTCGGATGCATGTTTCACCCCTCAGAACCTTGCAATGGTTCCTGTAGAGGTCATCTATGCTCGTGTAAGAGAGTTCCCAAATTGCAACGATTCGTTCTCAGCAGATGAGTATGACCTGATGAAACAGCAATGGAAACAGAGGATGACTGTTGTATTGTAGACTGTACTGTAGCAGTCTACAATACAGATACATGAATATAATTGTAAAGTATTTATTTATTAACATTAACAATTTAATTAGTAATAATATTTAGTTTTTTAACTAGCATAACACGTGTAAGTATAAATATAATATAAATTTTAATCCAGACCTAAAGACTTCAGACCGATCAGCCTCATGTCTTTTCTTTTAAAGAAAGAAAAGCCAGTTCAGTTTAGCATCCAGGATAACCCCCAAATACTTAACCGACCCTGTAGCTCTTAGCTCCATATTTCCCATGGTGGGCATGTATAGGCCATCCAGCCTCTTCTTCCTAGTGAAAAGTACAAGTTCTGTCTTGTTAGGATTAACAGAGAGCCCCTTGTCCCTACACCACCTTTGTGTGTAGGGACAAGGTCCCTACACCACAATGTGTAGGCTCCAGCCTACACATTGGAGAGGCTGGTCGACAGGCATATGAGAGACGGGGTATTGAGAGATAACCCACTCCATACAAACCAACACGCATACATGGCTGGGAGATCTGCGGAGTCGGCTCTTCATAGACTCGTCACGAGGGTTGAGGGGACGATTCGGTAGAAGGAGCTAGCCATGGGTGTCTTCACGGACATAGAGGGGGCATTCAATAATGTCTCCCTTACAGTCTATGATCGATGCTGTCGTTAGGACGGGCGTCAATGACATCATTGCCAGATGGATTGAAGCCTACCTACGCAGCAGAACGGTTAAGGCAACATTGAACGAAGCGTCAGTTCAGGTTGTAGTCGGCAGCGGCTGCCCCCAAGGGGGCGTCCTTTCCCCTCTCCTGTGGTCCTTGGTGGTTGATGACCTACTAAGGGCGCTGAACGGGATGGGGGTATATGCTCAAGCATACGCGGACGATGTGTGTATACTGGGCGTTGGTAAGTTTGCCAGCACGGTGTCGGACATCGTCCAGGCTGCCTTGAGATACCTAGAAAGGTGGTGTAGGGACAAGGGGCTCTCTGTTAATCCTAACAAGACAGAACTTGTACTTTTCACTAGGAAGAAGAGGCTGGATGGCCTATACATGCCCACCATGGGAAATATGGAGCTAAGAGCTACAGGGTCGGTTAAGTATTTGGGGGTTATCCTGGATGCTAAACTGAACTGGCTCAAGCACCTTCAGGAGAAAGCCAGGAAGTTCAGAATGGCTTTCAGGGCTTGTCGGAGGGCCATCGGGACAACGTGAGGTCTAAAACCAAAGATGGTTTACTGGCTATACACGAGTGTACTTCGGCCCTCATTATGTTATGCGGCTGTTGTCTGGTGGCCGACCATGGCACAGAATAGTGCAAGGCTAACACTATACAGATGTCATAGAATGGCGTGCCTGGGAATTACAGGCGCAATTAGAACAACCCCATTGGCGGCGATGGAGGTCCTCACTGGGCTCCGCCCAATGGACCTGTTTGTAAGATGGGAGGCCTGTAAAGTGGCCTTCAGAATAAGGACGACTGGTGGGTGGCTGTTTGGCCAACCAGGATTCCACGGGAGTATACTATCTGGGGACATTGGTCTGGACCCGTTGATTTCGATGGGAACAGACGTAATGGTACCTAAGTACCGAATTGACAGGTGGGTTAGGGCCTTCCTTCCAAGCAGAGATGAGTGGATGGGGAGTACCGAGCCCGCACAAGTAAAAGGAAGCGTCTGGTATACAGACGGCTCACTTATAGAAGAAGGTGTTGGTGCAGGGGTGTACGGGAGGGGAGCACGGAAAGTGCTGTCTGTACCTCTAGGGGCCAATGCAACCGTCTTCTAGGCGGAGGTGATGGCTATCATGATAGCCACACAAGAAGAAATACGTCTATGTGGCTTCGTAGCAGTTGTCTCAATCTGCTCGGACAGCCAGGCGGCGATAAAGGCGATCATGGCACCACGTACCAGCTCTAAGCTGGTATGGGAGTGCCAGGGGATCCTGGAGACTCTCTGCCAGCGTAAACAGGTGAGACTCATATTGGTCCGTGGGCATGCTGGTATTGATGGGAATGAGAGAGCCGATGCACTGGCTAGGAGAGGGGCAAAGTTCCCACTGCTGGGGCCGGAGCCGGCTCTTGGTATTCCTCTTCAAAAGGTAAAATGAAGAATTGACAGGTGGACCTCCGTGGAACACGATAGTAGATGGAGGACCGAGTCCGGGCTCAGGCAGTCTCGTGCTCTTATCCAAGGACCGGGTCGCAGGTACAGCGGAGATCTGCTGAGCTGTAACTGGACCAAGGTGAGGGCGGTTACGGATATGCTGACCGGACACAATCTTCTTAACAGACATATGAAGATTATGGGCCTAACAAAGGACTCCACATGTAGGCTCTGTGAGGAAGATGAGGAGAGCTCCATACACATCTTTTGTCATTGTGGAGCTCTCTCATCTCTTAGGTATAGGACTCTGGGTGCCACTTTTCTGGAACCAGAGGATATTAGAAGGGCTACACTCGGGGAGATCATGACCTTCATAAGGGGGACTGGTCTCTTGTGACACTGTCGCCAGTCTCGGGGCGCAAAGGGCCATGGAGTCTAGGCACAGTGGGCTTGGCGACAGGACCACAAGCCCGTGTATCTAATCTAATCTAATCTAACCTAATCTAACCTAATCTAACCTAATCTAACATAATCTAATTTAATCTAACCTAACCTAACCTAACCGACTGAACTCGTAAAACTTTCTTTTGCTTTATGAAAACTTTACATAACTCGTTTAGGTTACTCCTAAACATCACAAAATATGATAACAAAGAATGAAAAAGTTGGTAGTAAAACTGCTTTATGGTGTGAATTATTTTTAATTTATATAGAGAAATTATTGAAAAGACTTTGCTGAGATTAGGTACCGAATTGGTGAAGATGCTCACGCCATGTAAAGCTGGGGCAGCAACTATAAAACAATACGTATAGTTGTGCGTGCAAACTAACAAATTGTAGTATATTTGCGCATTTTGTAATTATATTGTAATATGTTTTTTATTGTATTGTAGTATATTTAAACGTTTTGTTATTAAAATGTAATACATTTGTATTGAATGACGTTCTCATTTACTATTCTAGAACGGTTTGATTATTTATAGTTTTATATATATATATATATATATATATATATATATATATATATATATATATATATATATTATAAACACCATAGTTCTTTAAAAGTTTATGTCATACACATATTTTTCATTACTAGGAAGAAATATAGTTGGTAGAATATATTTACTGTTGTCAAACCATCATTACCAGTACAAAAAGGCGCGTGGTTTTTAACTACACAGTTGTCTTTACAATTGGTTAAGGAACAAGGATCGACACACTTCCCAGAATAACAAGCCTTGTTTGCGTCACAATTGTCGTTTGATGAGCATCCACCTACAGGTTTTGGAACTAAACATAGAAAAGATACGAAATTAATAGTTGTATTTTGTCAAACATTGAATATAAAAATATATATATCCTTATTTTACTACTGATATATAACAGCTACTAGCAGTCTACAATACAGATACATGAATATAATTGTAATGTATTTATTTATTAACATTAACTATTTAATTAGTAATTATATTTAGTTTTTTAACTAGCATAACACGTGTAAGTATAAATATAATATAAATTTTAATCCAGACCTAAAGACTTCAGACCGATCAGCCTCATGTCTTTTCTTTTAAAGAAAGAAAAGCCAGTTCAGTTTAGCATCCAGGATAACCCCCAAATACTTAACCGACCCTGTAGCTCTTAGCTCCATATTTCCCATGGTGGGCATGTATAGGCCATCCAGCCTCTTCTTCCTAGTGAAAAGTACAAGTTCTGTCTTGTTAGGATTAACAGAGAGCCCCTTGTCCCTACACCACTTTGTGTGTAGGGACAAGGTCCCTACACCACAATGTGTAGGCTCCAGCCTACACATTGGAGAGGCTGGTCGACAGGCATATGAGAGACGGGGTATTGAGAGATAACCCACTCCATACAAACCAACACGCATACATGGCTGGGAGATCTGCGGAGTCGGCTCTTCATAGACTCGTCACGAGGGTTGAGGGGACGATTCGGTAGAAGGAGCTAGCCATGGGTGTCTTCACGGACATAGAGGGGGCATTCAATAATGTCTCCCTTACAGTCTATGATCGATGCTGTCGTTAGGACGGGCGTCAATGACATCATTGCCAGATGGATTGAAGCCTACCTACGCAGCAGAACGGTTAAGGCAACATTGAACGAAGCGTCAGTTCAGGTTGTAGTCGGCAGCGGCTGCCCCCAAGGGGGCGTCCTTTCCCCTCTCCTGTGGTCCTTGGTGGTTGATGACCTACTAAGGGCGCTGAACGGGATGGGGGTATATGCTCAAGCATACGCGGACGATGTGTGTATACTGGGCGTTGGTAAGTTTGCCAGCACGGTGTCGGACATCGTCCAGGCTGCCTTGAGATACCTAGAAAGGTGGTGTAGGGACAAGGGGCTCTCTGTTAATCCTAACAAGACAGAACTTGTACTTTTCACTAGGAAGAAGAGGCTGGATGGCCTATACATGCCCACCATGGGAAATATGGAGCTAAGAGCTACAGGGTCGGTTAAGTATTTGGGGGTTATCCTGGATGCTAAACTGAACTGGCTCAAGCACCTTCAGGAGAAAGCCAGGAAGTTCAGAATGGCTTTCAGGGCTTGTCGGAGGGCCATCGGGACAACGTGAGGTCTAAAACCAAAGATGGTTTACTGGCTATACACGAGTGTACTTCGGCCCTCATTATGTTATGCGGCTGTTGTCTGGTGGCCGACCATGGCACAGAATAGTGCAAGGCTAACACTATACAGATGTCAGAGAATGGCGTGCCTGGGAATTACAGACGCAATTAGAACAACCCCATTGGCGGCGATGGAGGTCCTCACTGGGCTCCGCCCAATGGACCTGTTTGTAAAATGGGAGGCCTGTAAAGTGGCCTTCAGAATAAGGACGACTGGTGGGTGGCTGTTTGGCCAACCAGGATTCCACGGGAGTATACTATCTGGGGACATTGGTCTGGACCCGTTGATTTCGATGGGAACAGACGTAATGGTACCTAAGTACAGAATTGACAGGCGGGTTAGGGCCTTCCTTCCAAGCAGAGATGAGTGGATGGGGAGTACCGAGCCCGCACAAGTAAAAGGAAGCGTCTGGTATACAGACGGCTCACTTATAGAAGAAGGTGTTGGTGCGGGGGTGTACGGGAGGGGAGCACGGAAAGTGCTGTCTGTACCTCTAGGGGCCAATGCAACCGTCTTCTAGGCGGAGGTGATGGCTATCATGATAGCCACACAAGAAGAAATACGTCTATGTGGCTTCGTAGCAGTTGTCTCAATCTGCTCGGACAGCCAGGCGGCGATAAAGGCGATCATGGCACCACATACCAGCTCTAAGCTGGTATGGGAGTGCCAGGGGATCCTGGAGACTCTCTGCCAGCGTAAACAGGTGAGACTCATATTGGTCCGTGGGCATGCTGGTATTGATGGGAATGAGAGAGCCGATGCACTGGCTAGGAGAGGGGCAAAGTTCCCACTGCTGGGGCCGGAGCCGGCTCTTGGTATTCCTCTTCAAAAGGTAAAATGAAGAATTGACAGGTGGACCTCCGTGGAACACGATAGTAGATGGAGGATCGAGTCCGGGCTCAGGCAGTCTCGTGCTCTTATCCAAGGACCGGGTCGCAGGTACAGCGGAGATCTGCTGAGCTGTAACTGGACCAAGGTGAGGGCGGTTACGGATATGCTGACCGGACACAATCTTCTTAACAGACATATGAAGATTATGGGCCTAACAAAGGACTCCACATGTAGGCTCTGTGAGGAAGATGAGGAGAGCTCCATACACATCTTTTGTCATTGTGGAGCTCTCTCATCTCTTAGGTATAGGACTCTGGGTGCCACTTTTCTGGAACCAGAGGATATTAGAAGGGCTACACTCGGGGAGATCATGACCTTCATAAGGGGGACTGGTCTCTTGTGACACTGTCGCCAGTCTCGGGGTGCGAAGGGCCATGGAGTCTAGGCACAGTGGGCTTGGCGACAGGACCACAAGCCCGTGTATCTAATCTAATCTAATCTAACCTAATCTAACCTAATCTAACCTAATCTAACCTAATCTAACATAATCTAATTTAATCTAACCTAACCTAACCTAACCGACTGAACTCGTAAAACTTTCTTTTGCTTTATGAAAACTTTACATAACTCGTTTAGGTTACTCCTAAACATCACAAAATATGATAACAAAGAATGAAAAAGTTGGTAGTAAAACTGCTTTATGGTGTGAATTATTTTTAATTTATATAGAGAAATTATTGAAAAGACTTTGCTGAGATTAGGTACCGAATTGGTGAAGATGCTCACGCCATGTAAAGCTGGGGCAGCAACTATAAAACAATACGTATAGTTGTGCGTGCAAACTAACAAATTGTAGTATATTTGCGCATTTTGTAATTATATTGTAATATGTTTTTTATTGTATTGTAGTATATTTAAACGTTTTGTTATTAAAATGTAATACATTTGTATTGAATGACGTTCTCATTTACTATTCTAGAACGGTTTGATTATTTATAGTTTTATATATATATATATATATATATATATATATATATATATATATATATATATATATTATAAACACCATAGTTCTTTAAAAGTTTATGTCATACACATATTTTTCATTACTAAGAGGAAATATAGTTGGTAAAATGTATTTACTGTTGTCAAACCATCATTACTAATACAAAAAGGCGCGTGGTTTTCAACTACACAGTTGTCTTTACAATTGGTTAAGGAACAAGGATCGACACACTTCCCAGAATAACAAGCCTTGTTTGCGTCACAATTGTCGTTTGATGAACATCCACCTACAGGTTTTGGAACTAAACATAGAAAACATACGAAATTAATAGTTGTATTTTGTCAAACATTGAAGATAAAAATATATATCCTTATTTTACTACTGATATATAACAGCTACTAGCAGTCTACAATACAGATACATGAATATAATTGTAAAGTATTTATTTATTAACATTAACAATTTAATTAGTAATAATATTTAGTTTTTTAACTAGCATAATACGTGTAAGTATAAATATAATATAAATTTTAATCCAGACCTAAAGACTTCAGACCGATCAGCCTCATGTCTTTTCTTTTAAAGAAAGAAAAGCCAGTTCAGTTTAGCATCCAGGATAACCCCCAAATACTTAACCGACCCTGTAGCTCTTAGCTCCATATTTCCCATGGTGGGCATGTATAGGCCATCCAGCCTCTTCTTCCTAGTGAAAAGTACAAGTTCTGTCTTGTTAGGATTAACAGAGAGCCCCTTGTCCCTACACCACTTTGTGTGTAGGGACAAGGTCCCTACACCACAATGTGTAGGCTC